>JAOXYD010198015.1:0-22719 GCA_028565735.1 Pinacopodium congolense | reverse complement strand
TTATTATAATAATACAATTTTAAATTTATTAATATTATTTTCACTTAATAATAATTAAATACTTTAATTTTCTGTATAAATATTATATAAAAATATTCATTTATGAGATGAATCTATATTAAAAAATTTTAAATAGGTTATTAGTCTAATCTTTTCATATTTTTTCAGTTAAGTGACTAAACTTTAAAATTTTTTCAATTGAGTAATTAACGTTTAAAAAATCAACCGAAAGAAATAAAAAGGTTTGAGGGAGTCGGGTTCGTCATCAGAGACTAATAACCTTAACCTTTTTTATTTAACTGATCAACTTTACAAACTTTAATCAGTCAATTGAAATTTTTAAAAGATTAATCACTTGTAAAAATTGATTACTTTTTTTAATATTAACCCTTGAATAATAACATGAATCGGGACAATATTCCGATTTTAGTTCTAATTGTTAAATAGTTTGTTAACGAGATGTTAATGCATTCTTATCAATTGTTACTCAGTCCAACCAACAGATTCAAATATGAGTTATCAATTTAAGATATTAATATTGTTTTAATCATCCAACCTACTTTTCCTTAGTCAACCACGTTAAGATGCTCATCACGACATCAGATAACACGCGGTAGGGAAACAATAACGACATGCAATTGGGTCAATAATAAAAGTGATTATTTTGAGAAAATATAATATTGGTAAAGGAAAGACACAAAAACAGTGTCACGCCTCTCTCCTTTTCCTTATAATTTCTTTCGGGTTTTTCAGAATAAACAAGAACTTAGTATAAGAAACAGAACATGAAATGGAAAAAGGTTATATTTAAAGAAATATGTTTTGAAGGTGTGAACATTACAGTGTGCTAAGACGGGGATACGTCATATGACTTAATTTATCGAAAAAAAGATACGTCATATGACATGACTTCCCATCCATTAAGCATGAAGAGGAAAAAAGTTTTATTAAAGAAATATGTTTTGAAGGTGTGAACATAACCGTGTGCTAAGACGGGGATACGTCATATGACTTAATTTATCGAAAAAGAGATACGTCATATGATATGACTTCCCATCCATTAAGCCTGAAGACTTTCAAGGAGTTAAGAAATATGTCCTTTTTTTCCAACAAAAAAAAAAAGGCTATTAAGAGGATGTTTACTTAATTAATTTGTGTATTTCAACTAAATCATTTTTTTGAACCAATCAAAGCAAATTATGAGACATTTTGATAATTGTAAAATATAAATTTACCTCTCTTTTAAAATAAGTAAAATTGATGAGTTTAATCATAACAACTCGACAAATAAACTAAGCTCTTTAGAATTCAAACCTCTTTCTTGCCATAAGCATTTTCTTCTAATTCATTTTTTAGGTACAAATATTTTATTCTTTCTTGATTTCATTCTAGTTCATTTGCATAATTTATTGAGTTCCTTAATCAAGTTGTCTTTATTGTAATCAATCTACTATTCCTCTATATAAAATAGGGAAAGAACACGCGTTAATTTTTAGATATATCTAAATTTGACATCACGTAGTTATCTATATGTAAATCAAATATCAACAGTTAAAACCTTGTTTAGTGATCGAATACCAAAGGCGGCTCAGTGTGGGGAAAGGCGAAGGCTACCATCCAATTGATTGCCCACAGGTTGACAAAGAAAGGAGTGGATTAAAATTGAGTCTTCTTCTTCTTCTTCTTATTCTTTTAATCTCATTGTACAATTCTGATTAATAAGTTGTATTATATTAAATTTTTTAAGGAATGGAATCTATGATAATATAAAATAAGTAAAAATTATTTAGAAAAAGGCGTGCTTAAGGAAGGAATTATTTTTAAGGACTTGGGATAGAAGAATTTATAGCTAAAAAAATGTTCGTATAAGGAATATTTAGTTGGGTCGTGAATTATGATTTTTTATTATGATTGTTATAATTTATATTGGTTGTTGTGTTTTTTGTTATTAATTTTTGTGTTGTATTAGTGTATTTTTTATTAATTTTTATATTTAAAAAATAAAAAAATTAAAACTAAAATTCAAAATTAAACTAAACAGGACCTTAATTTTCATTTTTATTTGTTGGCACGTAAGTATCCCAAACCACAATACCACACGCAAACTTAAAAATTTCTCAATCTCAATTAAAAAAAGCTCCGATTTTGATTTCACACGCATAATGATTTAGATCATAGTATAAACCAAAACCAAACTGAATCAAACTTCAGTTTGAAGACATTTTTCAGTGGTTGTATTATATTAGCTGGAGTAGTTTTGTTTCATTAAACTAAATATGGCTCTCTTTTTTTCAAGAATCAACTAAATATTGTTGTTGTACCAAAAACTAATTAATTAGTTACTTACCAGAAATCTGGTATGATAGCAAGGAAGTAGAAATATTGAAAAACAGGTAAAATCATACTTTCGATCATCATTTGTTATTTCAATATTCTAATCAGTAAACACTTTAATATATTCTTTGACCTTTACTAATAACTTCATGTTACGAATTTTTTGATCTCACTAACAAATATTTTATATGATATTCAAGTTATATATTCAACTTAAATTTTACTAATCACTCTACCTCAAAACCTTTTTTTAATGTGATTAACAATATCCTATGTGGCTTATATACATCTGACTTGAGTTTTATTAATGACTCAGAAAACTACTCATAAATATATTAAAGAAAATCTTATGCGTGTTAAAGAAAGTAATAATATAAATCATTGAAAGGTTTAGTGATTGGATTACTATAAAATAAATAACGCTAAATAAAAGTGCCCTCTTTTCAATATCTGTTCTTTCTAATGCAAACAAAATTTGCTGCATTTGTTAGAAAAAAGACTTTAAAGTACTCTCCAATATGAATAACAAGATGAGTAATTTATCATAAACATTATAATTTAAGAAACGCTTTTTATTAAAATTATCCAACAAGTATAAGCAAATTTTACATAATTCATCCATATCATGAAATTTAGACAATGAAAGTAGAAACATTGCAATGAACATTAGTGCCACATAAAAGAAACAACCAAAGTCAGATAGCTTAGTCACTTTTGATCAAGACCCTCTCGATTCAAACACCGTTTGTGATGCACCCTGCCGGAGTAAATGGAGAAGAAAGTGAAATAAGCTCATCGTCCTTCTCAAACTCGGCCATGTCGTCCTCTGATAAGTGAACATAAACCTCTATACCACCTTCCTTAGCGTCCATGAAAATAACCTTATTCTTCCAAGGCCAGCAAACAGTTCCTACCCACATAGGTTTCCCCCAACCAAAGTCACTTTCATACATTGGAAACCCACAACAACTGTTGAAGTCAAAGGCAATCGTGTCTTCACGTCTAACTCTCTCGGTTTTCTCTTTCGCCAACTTCACAAAAGGGTAGCCTCGTTGAAGGTTTTTCACGCACTCAGCGTCCACTTTCCTTATTACCTCTCTCATCTGGCTTATAATTCCATAACAACCATCATCAGCTTGCATGTTGGCCTTTGCAACTGCATACTCTACACAGATATTTCCAAAACACTGCTCTGAGAGAGGAGGATCCATTCGGGGACGAAGGTTCAAGGGATGATGCATCACGTAATTCTTATTGACACTCTTATTAAGCTGAGTTGTTGTGTAGAATTTGCTCCAGAAGAACGTTGTTAATGCTTCAATTCTTGTTGGACGTCTGGTTTGCCCAGTGCTACCGTTGTACTTCTCTCTGATAGCTGCTACGCTTGATGGACTGAACAGAAATCTTCTTGCCACAATTTTTTCCTTAAGAACTTCAACTTTCGCTTCACCATCAGAAATGTCAATAGGTGGAAAAAAAATTGAAGACACTAAGTTAGGGCGAATCGCATTTCCTTCACCACGAGCTATGGCGCTCCAACAATTGATAAAAATAACTGATGATAATGCATCACCAATTTTATGTGACATACTATACGTAATTCCCATCCCACCACACTCAAAATATGTCACCTGGACAAAAGCAAGCATGTCGTTGTTATTCTCCACCACTTGAACAGGAAGGAACTTGTTGAGAGGATTGGCGTATGGATTCTGGAGAACTTCCAAGATGGTGCATTTGGCTTTGGCTTCCAAGAAGCGAACACCCTCGTCGTTGCAATCTACGTAAGAATTTTCTCTTAAACGTCCTGCCAAAGGGTAAAATGTGGTTAAGGTCTCGGACAAAGACTTCTTGACTCGTTCACATCTTTCCTGGTTGTTACTATTGGCGTTGCCAGGATATAACAGGAGCAAGGGCATAAAAATAGGGACCATAGCCTGATCAACAGAAGAGAGTTGGAACTGACGAAGGTGGTCAGGGGTTGGGGAAGCAGGCCTGATTATAGTTTTAGAGATAATTTCTACTTGGATCTCCATTTTCTTTCTACTAGAATTCGGCTAGAATGAGAAAACTTCTCTTCTGATGAGACTTAGAAGTTGGGCACTTGTAATGATGGTGATGTTACGCCCATTCGAGCCAGTATTTATATAGAAGTCTTCGAATAGAATGTCAAACTACACAGAAATTCGGTGGTTGGCCCTGTGTTGAAAGGTCTTACATGAGAGACTAACCTAGCAACCTACAGCCCAGCAAGATAACTTACACAGCCAATGATCACGAAGGACATAGCTAAATTTCAGTCGCTTGTGTGGTTCTTTAGCGAGGATTTCAATATCACCATCAAGTATTGACCGAAGGCATAAATTTCTTGCAGAAATGTTATAACTTTGTTTCTATTTTTTAATTTGCGTATAAAACATGAATTTAAAACTGTTATACTAATTTTAATTAATTAACTAATTATTAAATATTTACAATTTTTTTAAAAATAATCAAGTCATTACCAAGGTGTAAAACTGTTAAAGAATCTGCACTAAGGTAAAGTTTTAAAATTTTATTTTAATTTACTTCTCTTTTTACTTTAACATTTTGTGAATGTTTTCAACAACAATTGAATGAAAAATGAAATTTTTTATAAAATTCAAAGTTTTATAAGGTATAATTTGTCCTTTCATATATACCATAACTAATCAAGAGTACAATTCATGCATTACATTCAATTGAGAAGTTTTCCTAAAGGACGTCAAAGTTCCCCAAAGTTGATAAAGCTGAAGTTTAAGTAGAAACTAAAGAATGAAAAGTGGACAAGAACTTACTATAATAAACAAGTAAGCTCTTTTTACAATGTCAAAGACACAACAAATACTAAAGCAACCCCATTTAACCTAGAGGGGAATAAAAGGTAACAATTAAATGATCTTTAATATAACTTAGTAGCTTGATTCCCCTTTAACATGGGAACTTGGGTAATTTTCCCAAAAAAAATAAAAAAAGGACATTCGGACGTGAGTATCTTTATAAATCAAAAGAACAATATGGACTGATTTGAAACTTATTTGACGATAATTATAACTAATGTGATGCGAATCCATATAAAAATAAAACTTTTATTCACATAATAATGGTCTACAAATCAAGCCTAGAAATCTTTTAGCTTTTCTTTCTTGCACAAGCTTCCAACTATCTAACGATTAGTCCCTATCCATTAATGAATAAAGTAAGAATTAGTGCTACACATAAACTTGATATAATAAGCTTATTATATACCTTCAAACATCATCCCAAAACTTGCAAAGAATATACAATACAATCAGCAACAAAATTGTCTTTCCAAGGAGTTACTGCAATTCAATGACGCTGCTTTATATTTTTATAAGAAAAACGCGTGGAGCATCGTCAAATTTGTTTGGGATATATATTTATTTTGGCAGGTAGATTGATCGCATCAAGGATTTTTTCCATATTATAAAGCATTTCCAATGTTGAATAACATCAAGGAGTTATCCTATATTATTGAGCCTTGCAAAACTTAATTAGTAATTAATAACAATGTGGAAAAGTATTTTCATTTTATAAAACATCGAGAAAGTGGTACAGTAGAAGGTATCATTTTTATTCTCCAACTTGTCTAGATTCCATGATTGAAGTAGAACCGGAAACGTGCATGAAGTCCAAGAATCTCCAAGTTACTAGTTGTCTGGGTTAAAAATGAAATGTTCGAACTTATTGAAGTGCTATTGTAATCGTAAAAAAGGGATCAATTTGTTATAATTCATAATTACAGTCAGTATTCCATGTCTATTAATTAGTTTTGAAGGTTTATTATATTTATATGGATATAAAAAAATATATCAATTAGGTTATTCATTATTCACGGAGATATAATGTTATATCGAGGACGATACACGTTTTGAACAATTTGTCTATGTCTCTTAGTACTTTTAATTAGTTTTCGTGTTGTTTTGGGTCTCTCCATTGGCAGGTATTCTCATATATATACTATCATATAGAATTATGTTAGGAAAGTATGACCAAAGCTGAGTGAAGCATCAGCATAAAAACTAAGAAAACAAATTAGTTGGTAACGACTATAGTGGTTAGGTTTTTGGAAAAGGTTTTATTTTATTTTAGAGAACTTATAGTTGAATATACAAAAATTGGGTCAATGTTTGTAAGGCAAATGTGAACGGACCAAATCAATCTCATGCGTTATTATATTTCTTTTCTAGTGGATAGAAAAATAGAATCCATATCTTTCTCTTTCCTGATCCCTCTAGCAATTGTTAGGCATATGAAGACAGGTGAATTTGGCTTTGAATCATAACATTGGAAATGGCAAACTCACTTCCCTATGGTTTGATAATTGATCCAAACAGGTCCTTCTCCATTTGCTTCCATCGCTGGATTGCTACCACCACTTTTACTCTTTACGCGCAAAGTAAAGGAGATTATTAATTATAGATGTTTCGAGTGTAGTTGTAGGAGAGCTTGTACGGTCCGGGAGGTTTTGCCAGACTATACTCCTAACCTTGCTAAGGAAGACTATGTAATGTGGAGTTGTCACTCTTTTTGTCAGTTTTCTAACTCCTCATGGCATCCTCTGTTTTATTCTCTTTCCCCTTCTATGGATTGGCATAGGCTTGTGTGGTTTCCTTAAAGGCAACCTAAAGCTGCATTCACATTTTGGCTTGCCATCTTAGAGAAGGTATCGACGATGGATTGGTACAGTGCCACAAATGGAGATTGTAGGTATATTAGAACAGCAAAAGGAAATAAGACTAACATTGTTTCTAGATTGCAGAAGATATATTTTATAAAGCATCAAATCATTCCTTTATACAGTATAGGGGAAATAAAAATCTAGAAAAATCTGTAGAAAATATGTTACAAATCATATAAAATAAAATCCTAAAATTAGAATCATAAAAATTCTTTAACTAATTCATTTCAAAATTAAAAACTAGTTTATGTAATCTGTTAACATCTTCACAAATCTTGTTGTTTAACAATCCTCCTTGGTTTTGGAGTTGCAAACTCCAAGCTTTCGCCTTAAAAACTCAAATATTGCCTTAAGAAGATCCTTTGTTAAGATATCAACACTTTGATTTTCTATTTTGCAGTACATCAGTTGCATTTCTCCCTTCTTTTGCACTTCGCAACTCTCTCAAAAGATAGAATTTTATCTTGAAGTATTTCGTTTTGCAATCGATCACTGGATTATTGGCAACTGAAATTGCAGCCTGGTTGTCAATGAATATTTGGGTGCTTTTTTCTTGTTTCATGTGCAAATCAGTCATAAGCTTTCTTATCTAAAGTGTTTGATTCACAATAGTAGTAGCAGTTACGTATTCTGCTTTTACAGTAGATTGAGCTATAAAATCATATTTCTTTAATCACCATGCAAAATTTCAAAAACCAAAACTAAAACAATAATCTGAGGTACTCCTCATATCATCAATACATCAAGCCCAATTACTGTAAAAAAAACTATGGTGATTGAAATTTTCAACCTCTTTAAACTTTATCCTATAATCAATCGTAACTTTGATGTATCCCATAATTCTTTTAGCTACTTGAAAATGAATTTCACTAGCATAATGAATGTATCTTGACATCAAACTTACTGCCTACATGATATTTGGCCTAGTTGTAGTTAAATACATCAAGCAATGTGTTAAGCTTCTGTACAACCCTTCATTAACTTTTTAGCTCCATCTTCTTTACAAAACTTCTCCTTTTGATTCATTGGAGTCATAGATGGCTTGCAATCTTCCACATTGAATTTTTTCAAGACCTCCTTTCCATATTTTTATTGACATATGAATACTTCATTTTATTCTTGTTGTATCTCCGTACCTACGAAGAATCACATCTTCCCAAGGTTAGCCATTTCAAATACGTCTTCCATTTCCTTTTTGAAGTTGTTGATCAACTCCTTACTGCTCCTTATAACAAGAAAATGATCAACATGCAAAGATAGCACAAGTATTTCACCATCAACCTTTTTTATGTATAAAGTAAATTCACTCAGACTCTTTTCAAAACCTAAGTTCACCAAGTGTCCATTGAGTATGCCATCTAAGACTTGGATGCCTATTTTAAACCATACAGTGCCTTTTTTAGATGATACACCTTATCTTCTTATCCATGAATAACAAATCCTTCATATTGCTCCATGAAAATTTCTTCCTTTAAGTATCCATTCAAAAAAGCTAATTTAACAACTAATTGATGCATAAGCCAGCTTTTTTGTGCAATAAGAGCTAATAACATCCGTATGGTATCTAATTTGGAAACTAGAGCAAAAGTATTAGAGAAGTCTACTCCAAACATCTGAGCATATCCCTTGATAACGAGCATTGCCTTGTGCTTATTTATAGAGCCATCTGGATTGAGTTTGTTTCTATAAATCCATTTGATGCCTATTGCTTTTTTGTGTCTAGGTCTATCACTAGCTTCCAAATTTGGTTTTTGTTAATTATAGCTCCTCCTTTATTGCAAATATCCATATCTAATTTGTTGTAACTTCTTTATATCCTATAGGCTCCATTACAGTAAAATTATATCTCTAATAAATGTCAAAGAGTAATCTGGTTCCTCTGATAGGTTCTCATAACACCATCATTCTCCTCTCACAATTCAAGTTTCTTGCCATTTTCCCAACTTCAGCTATTTGATTCCATGAATTGAACATCCATGCTGATATTTAATTTGTTGCTTTATAGTGAGTAGGTCCTGTAGGCCTTTGAAGATATGCAATAACCTATAAAAATACCAGGCTTTACTTTCTTGTCTAACTTGTATCTTTTAACCTAAGGAATATAAAAAAAAACACAAGCAACTAAAAGTCTTTAGATTAAGCAGTTTTGGCGTATAGCGATACCATGTTTTAAATGGAGTCTTTTTATGTAAAGCTTTTGTTAGCAATATATTAAGTAGAAAATTTTTTGTATTTGGAGCCTCGACACAAAATTTCTTTGGCAAGCCTTTATCATGTAACAAGCATTTTGTCATCTCCATGAGTGTTCTATTTTTCCTTTCCATTATTTCATTTTGTTAAAGAGTGTAAGGGATTGTCAGTTGGTGCTCTATGCCTACATCTTCACAAATTTGCTGAATTTTTATAAGGTCTATTCAATTCCATTATCAGACTTGTTCACTTGCAAACTGCAACTAATTTGATTTTCCACCTAAGCTTTGAACTTCTAAAAGATATTAGCAACCTCATATTTGAATTTTATGAAGTAAATCCAACAAATTCTAGTGTAATCATCAATAAAGAGAATATAATTCTTACTAACATTCAAAGATGGTGTTTTCTTTTTTTTTGGGGGGGGGGCTCTAACATCTATATACATCAACTGCAATTTATGTGTGGCCCTCCAAGTTGCATTTTGTGGAAAAGGAAGTCTTATTTACTTCTTATATTGACAAGAAGCACAACTAGGAAGCTCTTCATTTAACTCAGTTAGCCCTTCTACTAGATTATTTTTCTTCATAAAAAGCAACACGGTATGATGGAAATGCCACAATCTCTTATGCCAAAGTGTTACCTTACTATCTTCTTTATGTACAGCAGCCTGCTCCTCCTTCACCAAATCCAAGACAATGCTTTTTTCTTTCATTTGAACTTTGAACATTTCTCTACCTTCTGGATCTTTAATCATACAACTTTTATCTTTAAACAACACCTTATAATCTTTTTCTAATAATTGAGGAATACTCAAAAGGTTTTGATCAATTTCTAAACATATAAAACATCATAAATTAATTCCAAACTTGTGTGGCCTTTAACTGCCACTATTCCTTTTCCTTTTACAACAAGATGAGCTCCATTTCCTATTCTAACTCTAGTAATAGTCATTTCATCTAACTCTCTAAAGAGCTCTCAATCGTAAGTCGTATGGTTTGTAGAACCATTATCTATGAGCCAGCTTTCCATGGAGTTATTAGTAGCAAAGCATGAAGCTGTGAACAATTACTCCTTTATAAGTTAACTTTCAACAACCTTGACTTCTCCTTGTTGCTATTAAGGTTGACATATCTTTTCCATATGCCCTAATTGGCTGCATTTATGACATATTACATTTGGCATCCACTAACACTTTTTCTGTGGATGATTGGTTTTTTTTGTAGTAAGAGCAATGTGGAAATACTTGGGCATTGTCATTTTTGGATAGCCTGTTATTGTTCTTTTTTTTTTCACCATTATTGTTTTGTGATTTGGGTTCAACGGCACCCTCCACCAATCCTTCTTGCCTCATTAGCCTTCTTTGCTCTTATGCTTATAGTGCATTCAATAATTCTGCCAAGGTAATGCTTGACAGATTTTTTAAAGTTTTCTAGAGACATAATAGTAGCTTCAAACATTTTAGGAATTGTGAGTATAATTTCTTGAACTATTCTAAAATTAGAAAAATTAGTACCAAGGAGTCTTACTTTGTTAGCTATGTCAAGAAGCCTGTCAGTATAATCCTTGATAGTTTTTTATCCTTTCATCTTCTATATCTCAAATTCTCGAATCAAATTCAATACTTGTATCCCTTTAATTCTTTCATCTCCTTTATATTCTTTTTTCAAGAAATTTCAGATTTCATGTGTTGTCTTCAACATCATGATTATGGTGAAAATTGTGGATGAGACAATTACGAATAGACTTGCTTTAGCTTTTGATTTCCTATGTCTCTTCTCTTTATAATGCTTCATTTGAGCAACCGTTGGATTTTTTGGAAAAGGAGGTATTTCATAGTCATCTTCAACAACCTTCCACAAATCATTTCCATGAAGATAGGATTCTATTTTGATAGCCCACACTTGACAATTTCTTCCATCAAATACTTGGAAGCAAGTTGATAAGTGGAGGAAGCTTCTGAATCCATTGTAATTTGTTTGAGAATAAGGGTAAGTGTTTAGGGAAGTGTTTAAGCTTTCTTGATCTCACAGATCCCTGAAGATATTTTTTTATACCACTTTATAAGTATTCCTTTATACAGCATAGGGGAAACAAAAATCTAGAAAAATCTATATAAAACCTACTACAGATCACATCAAATAAAATCCTAAAATAAAAATCATAACAAATACTTTGACTAGTTCATTTCAAAATGAAAAACTAATTTTTGCAATATGTTGATAGCTTCACAAATCATATTGTTCAACAAAGATTCTACTTCCTACCCTTTATGTAACCTTATGGACGAGTCACATACTCATCTCTTCTTTCAATGTAGCTTTTCTGTTGCTATCTGGCAAGTAGTTCAGATTCTTTGTAGACTCTTTTGCTCTGTTGTGGACTGGTAACAAATCATTCTCTGGGCTTCATTCCCCCGTCACTTATTGGAGATAGAGTATGTAATGTTCAAGATTTCATTAAATTGTTATATCTATGCTTTCTAAATGGAACTTCAGGAAATTTAGGAATCAATGGCTGGAATATCAGCTGTTTGAGCAGAGGACCCTTTCTTGGATCCATGAACATCTACTTATTTTGGTGGATTTGAATAAGCTCCTATATGGTCTAAGAGATCTTGGATGCTGGTGACTTAAGCACTCCTCAATCTTCTTCCTAGTAAAGTGTGTTGGTCTTCTCCTACCATTGATGATTGAGCTGAGGCTAACCTTGGTTTTTTTATGTGTACTTGTCTTTTTGCTTAAGGATTATATGGTGGTTGGTGAGCCGTCTTTGTACAATGGTTGGCAAGCTTGATTTGGGTGGTGTACTTCTTAGTTCTTATTTCCTTGTGTTATTATTGCTTTTCGTAGTGCTCTTGCTAGATTTGTAACACTTCCTTGTGATTTTTTCTTTCTATTAAAATTAATTAATTAATTTTACTTTTTAAAAAATAATTTTGATTTCTCATATATTTTTTAATCGAGATTATTAAACAAGTTTTGCAATTAGTGAAATATTTTTTCTCTTCATATATATCTAGATGTGAATTAGTCCATAGAGTTGCTAAATCAATGAAAAAGTAGATGTTAAATGGAATGTGGCATATTATAAAGCAATATTTTAAAATCAAAATCAAACTAATCATATTAATCAGATTAATTGAAAATTAGATAATTAGTCAATTTAATTTTATATCAAAACTTTTGAAAGTTAAAATAGGTCAATTCAAATAAAAATAAATTAGTTTAGCTAGTTTTAGTTACCCTATTTTAAGAATCAATTAGGATTTTTGGAGTTTTTCATTGATTTTCTCTTTATTTCTCACCTCGTTACTCTTTCATCTCTCTCCACCTCTCTTCTACCTTCCATATTTTAGTGGGAAAGTTGATGGAATAAGAGTTGAGGTTAAAATGAGTGAAATAGAGAAAGAAAAAGCAAATGGGTGGGTAATAATGCTCTAAGTTTCACCATCTGCTTCAATTAAACTTCTGGTGAAGCCAGGACTAGAGAGGGAGAGAGAGAGAGAGAGAGGATGTGTGTTTTTAGAGAATAAAGAGCATGAAAGAGTTTTGTAAAGAAAAGAAGAATCTAGGACTAAAGAGAAAGAAGGACATCATTTGGAAAGCCCCAAGCTGCCCTTCTCACATTGAGAGGGGCTCACATGCAAAAGAAAGAGGGAGGGTGAGAGAAGTTAGTGGGAGCAAACCAATTTTTGTCTCTTGGGGGCTATGAAGGGCTATGTAGATATTCTGGAGAAAGAAAGAGGGAGAGAAAGAAAGATGTTGGGTGTTAGACTAAACAAAGAGAGAGAGAGAGAGAGAGAGATTAGGAGTTTTTAAAAAATAAAGAGCATGAGAGAGTTTTTTTTTTAGAGAAAGAAAAAACTAGTAAGAAAGATAAAGAATAGATTTTTAGAGAATAAAGAACCTAAGCAAGCATAACTAGGTGACAAAATGATGGCATGAGTTAATAGGTAAGAAAAATAAAATCAATAGCTTAATGAAGGGATAGAAATAGTGAGAACTATTTGATGAAGATAAATTCCCTCTCTTTTTTATTTTTACTAAATAATTTTAGTGAATTAACTTAAACAATAATATTATAATTATTACTATTAATTAAATGTGAGTCATTTAACTTAACTTAACTTTCTTCAATTAATTAGTGATTTAATTGATTTAATTCTATTTAGAGACAATACAAGATTAAGGCATTTTCTTTTAATTATTGCTCTAAGTTCATTTAACATCTTAAATTTTTTTAATTTAAATAAATGGTTTCAATATCATAATTTTTCCATTTTATAATATTTGAACTATTATATAATTCACATAATAATTTTAAAATTTTAAATATTTTATAACAACATTGGATCATTTAATGACTCATATTTAGAATTTTATTACAATTTAGAATAAAATTTTCTTTTAAATACAATAGAAAATGTTGATTTAAGTACTTTTGACAAGAGTGATTTATGATCCTTTGTATGGTGTTAAAGGATTTGAAATTCTTAAAGATAATAAGACACAATTTCCTTCAAAAGTACAAATTTAGTTATTACTCTTATTTTAAATTTTTATATTAAATTAAATTTTAGTTAAAATTATTAGTAATTGATTACACATTAATAAATATTAATAGCTTATTTTTATTTCAATTATACTTTTTATTTTTATATTTTATAATTTCTATTGTAAATTTATTATAGTTTTATACTAATTTTATAATGGTCTAATACTAGTTAAACTTCTATACCTTAATTCCCTTTTTTTATTAGTTTGATGTTGCGTCTAATTTTTTAAATATTATTATAAAAAGTTAAATAAAAAATTATTTATATTCAGTAAGTGGTTGGCATTAAAAGTCAATAACTTATGAAAAGATGTAAATATTTTTATTATATTGTATAATATGTAAGAGTATTTAATTTATGGTAATTATAGATATCCACACCCTCCACTCATGTAGTAATCCATAAAATAGCTATACAATAATTACGTTAATGTTTGCATGGTTAAGATGGATGTTTATCTTTGTACAACTCACTAACTAATTATGTTGTATAGCTAATATCTTTATCATCTTAACCACTTGTAGTTTATCACATTAGTTAGGATTATTCTCATCACTTTATCAATATTGTATTATAAAATGATGTACACATATCAATAACCAAGATATATAAGGCTTGCCTTTAATATAGTATCAGAGCCACCATAAGGTCTCTTACCTTAGGTCCTTCCTCTTCTATAACCATTCATTCATTTTCTATAAATTTAACTCCTAAAAATTACCTCACATGGAAAACTCAATTCCTACCTTTACTCAATTATCAAAATCTTAATGGTATGTTTAGGGCATGTTTAGTTCCACTTTGATTTTTGGTTTTTGGTTTTTGTTTCCTATTTTTTAAAACCCAAAAATCGATAAAGAAAACACACTAATACAACACAGAAATGGAAAAAGAAAACACAATATCTAATACAACAATCACAACAAAAAATCAAAACCTACAACCCAACTAAACATGCCTTTTGGAAGCTTTAGGTAATACCTCTGGTTCTGTCTCTCAAAATTGAAAATTGCAAATCAACATATAGCTTTAGGAGCTTAAGAAAAATGGTTTATCTATTTCTAAATGCCTTCAAAAGGAAAGAGCTCTTGTAGATGAATTAAAGGGAGCACGAAATAAATTGTCATCATTTAAATTCAATGCTATTATTTACAGGAATATTAGCAGTGAATATCATCAAATTATCAGTACCTTGAATTGACGAACCCCTAATGTTTCATTCTATGAATTGCATGGTCAACTAGTTGCTTATGAAATTTTAATCAATAGTTCTCGCAAACCTCTAATAGCTAATCTCACTACAAGGCTGGCCTCAATTGTAGTAAATTCTAACCCTCCTCAATTTGTTCCCAGTTTGCAATAAAGGTAGACAATGAATATAAGCTTTCAACGTAACAAACGTAATCCATTTAAAAAATGTGGATTAGGAAATCACACTATTGGCAAGTTTCTGAAACAGTACTCAAATTACAATGGATGCGGTCCTAATAACCATACCTTACAAGTCAAATTACAAATATGGTCTTATAACCATACCTTATAGTAATACCTTTCCCTTTGAAATTGTACACTTTAATGTTTGCGGTTTTGCCCCTATTTAATCTAGCTTAGGTCATCATTTTTTTTTAATGATTACACTCACTTTACGTGGGTTTATTTCTTAAAAAATAAAAGTTATGTGCTTTCCATTTTCCTCCAATTTCATTCTCTTATTATAAATCAATTAGGTCTTCATATAAAATTTTTTCATTTTGATTTTTTTGGGGTGTGCAAGTATCAAAAGTTATCCAAATATCTTACTCAAAATGGTGTCATTCATTACATAGCATGTCCCAACACAAATTAACCAAATATGAAAGTTGAGTGAAAAATTCGTCATATGGTGGATACAGGTTTAAATTTCTTACACACTCTAATTTACTAATGAAATATTGGCATTATGCTTTTCAGATGGCAATCTTTTGTATCAATATTTTCCCTCCCTTGCTTCCCACCCCTTGTTCTTAAAAATAGAAGTCCATATTTTCTTCTATATAATATAGACTTAAATTATCTTACTTTAAAACCTTTTTGATGCAGTGTTTTTTCTCGTCTTAGGTCTTATACAAAACATAAGTTTAACTTTCGTATAACTCCTTGTGTTTATCTTAGTAATAATCCTAATAATACAGGATATTTGTGTTTAGATCCAAATACTCAAACTTGCTTATATGGCCAGACATGTAATATTCCATGAAAATTCTTTTTCCCATGTAACGTGTTTCAGATAAGATAAACTCCTAGCATCCAATTTGGCAACGCCATTTCAACCTTGGTTACATGTTCAAGATATTCACTCTATATCTATTCAGAGATCATGTATGTCCCATTTATCCACTTTTATAGCTAATTATAATTCTTCGTCTTCTGCTATACACTTGTCACCTTCTCTTCAAACACTTGAGCATTCAATTAATTACCCACCAGTCGACCCAAATTCCAATCCACCCTCTACACAAAATTCTAATTCACATAATTTATATTCAAGTCCACCTAGTCAATCTATTTTTTTCAAGAACTCCTCAGTCTCTTAATAAAATCCCACATTTGTTGCAATTAGTTGTTAACATGACCAAATTTCCTAATCTTAGGATTACAACTAATTCCATCATGAATCAACCTGTTTGCACTTACCTTATGATTTTATGTCCTTAGACACTCCACAAATGCCAAGCAACACAAATGCCAAGCAAACCTTATTACCCCATTACATTCTAAAGACTACAATCTTACTGAACCACCCTCATTTCATCAAGTTAAAAATCACAAACATTGGGTCAATGCCATGCATTTAGAAATCTCTGTCTTGGTCAATAATAATAAATGGATTCTTGTCCCATGGTTACCTAAGTGTAATGTGGTAGATAATAAATGGTTGTATCATATCAAATGGAAGCTGGACGGTATTATAGATCGCTATAAGGCTCACCTTATTGCTTGTGGGTATACATAAGAAGATGGTGTTGACTATATTGAGACTTTTAGTCTAGTTTTCAAAATGACTGCTATTCAGATTTTATTATCCATTGCCACTATGTACTCTTAGCCAATTCTCCAAGTTGATATCTCCAATGCCTTTTATGTAGAGATTTGCAAGAAACCATTTACATGGAACAACCTGAAGGATTTTTCAATCCTCGCTTTCTAGATCAGGTTTGCAAGCTACACAAGTCCTTATACAACTTCAAACAAGCACCAAAGGCCTTGTTTTATAAAGTAATTAAGTTTCTCATTATTTTGAGAATTAAATCTTCACAAGCTAATGACTCTCTACTTATATACATCGACTATCACTTCTCCTTATGTACTTGTTTATGTTAATGATATTCTAGTTACAGGCAATGATGAATCCAAAATGACTTGGTTTTTTTTTAACAAATTACAAAATCAATTGTCTATTTGAGACCTTGGTGGCCTTCACTACTTTCTAGGAATGGAGGTCTCACGTACATCTCAAAGGTTATTTATCAATAGAAAAAAAAAAGTGGTCTCCTTTCTTAACTTAATATGATTGATTGCAAAGGCTATAATACTCCAATGATGTCTGCTCCACCTTTAAGAAAGATTTCAAAACCAGCATTTAATGATGGATCATTATATTGTAAGACTGTTACAATATATTTATTCTATACGTGGCTCATATATATTAGTAAGTAAGTAGATGCTAGAGTTGAGTAGAGCATAACGTAATAAAGCAAAGTGGAGAAATAATATCTACCCCCTTAGATGTTTTCTCGATTTATTATGGGGGCATGATGAGATAAGTTAGGCCCCCACAGTGTAATATAGAATCACAATTTGGGTCTACAAAGGTGGGTATCAACATAGTTGTTGTAATTCACTGTGAACCATCTTTAAAGACCTTTGGGAGTGTATACAAAATGTTGGTTGACATAGTATTATTGTGGGTACTATAGACCACCATTATGCATCGCAGAAAAGACAAAAAGTTTCATATTTGTAACAAAATTTTAAAGGTTTTTATAAATTCTTTTATACCCTATTATTTTCAATTGAATAAAAGAATATATAGTTGTTCCACTTCTAAGGATATAGGTAACACAATGTTGTCAAACCTCGTTAAATCTATGTATTCTTGTTTTTATTTAATCTCTCTTATCTTTATTTCTCTACAATCTGGTATCAAAACATGTGATTGAGTTGACGATGACTCCTATTATAAAGTTTGATGGAACTAGGAACTTCAGGTTATGGCAACGAAGGATGAAGGATTTGACACAATAAGAGATATTAAAAGAACTACATGAAAGGAAGCCTGAATCCATGGAAGATTTGGATTAGAAATAACTATAGGCGAGAGTGGTAGGTATCATTACATTGTGTCTTGCAGATGAAGTTATATATCTAATGAACGTATCATCTCTTATAAAGGTATGGCAAAAGTTGAAGAGTCGGTATATGAAAAAATCCATCACAAAAGCTATATCTAAAGTAGAAGCTATATAGGCTAAAGATGTAAAAAGGAGTAGACTTGGTGTAATACATAAATGTCTCAATCAAATAGTCTAGGATCTGTTGAAGCTAGAGGTAAACATTGAAGATGAAGACAAAATCATGATATTATTATATTCATTGCCACTCTCATATGAGCATATAGTAACTAAACTTACATAAGAGAAGTAAACAATTTGCGTGGAGGAGATTACTAATTCATTGTTGACTCCCAATCAACAGAAATAGAAGAGTGATGAGGGTTCTCATGTCGAAGGATTTTATGTGTAGGGTAATCAGGATCGTGGGAGCATGAACAACAAACACAAGTAAAAAAAAAAGGAATTCAAGTTATAAGTCTAAAGGGAAGAAAGGCTTACGGTGTTACATATACAAGTAGATGGGCCATTTTAAGAGATATTGTCTAAAAAAGGAGTAGAATGATAAGAAGAAAGGTAAAGATGCTAGAAATTATACTAATGTGCTACAAAAGGATGAATTTATGTGTAGTAATGGAGACATGCTTTCAATATCATCCAGTCAGTTTACAGAATAATGGATTCTAGACATAGGGTGTTCATATCATACAAAACTGCATAGGAATTGGTTTAATTCATACAAGTTAGGCCATTTTGGTTTTTATTTTTCCATTTTAGAGATGACAAGGCGTGTGAGATTATTAGAGTAAGAAAAATCAGAATTAAGATGTATGATGGATTTGATAGGATGTTATATGATGTTAGAAATATGCTAGAATTACATGAGAACTTGATTTCCTTAGGAACATTGCACATTATAGGGTTCATTTTGATAAGTGTGTTTCAGAATATGTTTTTAAGTTGTTTTTAGGTGTTTTAAGTGTTGTTTATGTGTTTTAAATTGAGTTAATAGGAACTTTTGCATCCTTTTCATTATCTTTTAGGTGTTTAAGTGTTTCTTTATATTATTTAGTGTTTGAGGGCAAAATATTAATTTATTTGAGGAATGACTTGATGCACTTTCATGTTTGGATGTACAGGTAACAAATGAGACACAAACCAGCACCAGTTTTTGTACTACAACTTTGATGATGTATTAGGTGCCTTTAAAGAGTTCAGATTACTATGAAATTTAGAGTGCTAGACAATATTTGAGGAACCTACATATCAAATTTCAAGACATTTGGCGGTCTGTAAACGAAGATATAGCCAAAATACTAAGTAGTTGTCAAAGTTAGAAAATATAATGTGGTAGGATGACGTGACAAAACATGTGTAAGACGTGTTTTATGATTTTTTGAACATGAGAAGACGTGAGGAAACCTAGAAGCCATACTTTTGACCCTAGGACACATACAAGAAAAAGAAATAGAGGGTTTTGGAAAAGGAAAAACGTGGGGAAACTCAAGAAGAAGGAAGACAATCAAGTTTTAACAAGGGTTGTCCAGATTTTCCTAAAAAGGAAGCTTCATCATCTTTATTAGCTCATCTTTCTTTTACTTTCCTTTTGATGTTTAATATGAGTATTCTTTGTTTGAGCATGATTATGGATTTCTAAATCTATTTAGGGATTTTTCTTGAATTGTGTATCTAAATTTTGCTATATTAATTTAATGCATAGTTATTTGTATTAATTGTTAAGCTTATATTCACTTCAAATCGAGATATTGTTTTGATTTATTTGAGTTAATGAACGCAACGAGAGTTAGTAGCTTAACAGACCTAAAATTAATTGATTAATAGCTGATTGAAGAGATATCTTAATTATTTATTAATTGTCCTTAGGATTGCTTCAAATCTAATTGCATTGTTTATGAGTGGTATTGTGAACCGAGAGGTTACAATTCAACTTTTAGGTAGGTCAATTGGGATTAATGGGTTAGATCTCAAGAGAAGGTAATCAACTATTAAATATCTAGGATCAAACATAATTAAATGAATAAGGTAAAAGGAAGATAAACAAGGATAGAACAACCCCTAAGTCTCCACTATTGAGTATGTTTTGTGTTTTTCTCTCTTCTATGATTATATTCATCCAAGTTTCATTAGTTTAATTTAATTTTTCAGTTTCTATACTTTTTTACCATAAAAAAGTGCAATTTAGATTGTTTAGTGTCTAGAATCAATCCTCATGGGATCGATATTAGTTATACTATAATTTACGATCTATATACTTGTAGTGTAGTTAAAACTAGCAAACAAGTTTTTAGCGTCATTATCAGGGATTGTTATTTTAGCATCTTGTTCGATTTAGATTATTTGGATTTAAGGATTTTTAATACTTTTCTTACGTGATTACAGGTGCATGAACATAAGAGTGACGAGAAGTTTAAGTAAGTTAGAGGACATTGAATTTTCAAACATCACCAAGCATGAAAGAGAACTTAGACGAGTAAAGCGTCAAGAAGAAATTGACAAAGCAATGGCGAAAGAAAGAAATCTAGGAGAGTATCAGAGAAATTCTCATGGATTTTATGAGACCTAGTTTTAACACCAACCAACAAGGTATAACAATACCACCAGTTTAAGCCAATAATTTCAAGATCAAGCCAGCATTGTTAAACATGTTGCAGACAAACGTGCAATTATATGGTTTGACCAATAAAGATCCGAATGCCCACTTGGCCAACTTCTTAGAAATCTACAATGCATTAAGAGACAATGGGTTATCAGAAGACGTTGCAAGGATCAGGCTATTCTCATTTACTTTAAAGGATCGAGTAAAGGCTTGGTTAAATTCTCTAAATCTTGGTAACGTCATTACATGGGATCAGCTAGTATAAGCCTTTCTAGCCAAGTACTTTCCATTGATGAAAACCACCAAAATCATTAATTAGATAACAAATTTTCAACATAGCGAAGGTGAGTCTTTATATGAAGCATATGAGAAGTTCAAGGAGGTGCAAAGGAGTTGCCCCCACCATAATCTACCGAGGGAATTTCTACTGCAAACGTTTTATAATAAAGTGACTCCATAGAAGCAAGGTACTATAGATGCAACAACTGGGGGATCTCTAATGTGAAAGACCATAGATGCAGCTCATGACCTGTTAGAAGAGATGGAAAATAAAAATTGCTTGTGAAGTACATAAAGTAGTAGGCAACCATCTCTTAAGGAGAAAAATGGTGTTATTGCCATGGATTCGATAACTGCCTTACAAGTTCAGATGTTCACATTGGTAAAACAGTTGAATAGCTTACAGGCTACATCAATGTAATCATTAAAAACAGTAGAGCATAGGTGTGAGCTGTGTAGTCAAAAGAGTCATATAACTGTATAGTGTTTCTTGATGTCTAGTAGTTAGACAGAACAAGTGCAATGCATAGGAGCATTACAAGGGATGTCAGGTAATAACCCCTACTCTAGTACTTATAATCCGAGGTGAAAGAACCACCCAAACTTTTCTTAGACTAACAATATATGTAGCAATATAAGAGCACAAGGGTCACTAAGCTTTCAAAAAGTTAGGCTTGGAGCATTAGAATCAAATATGGACAAGCTTATGGATGTGCTCAGTTCAAAGTTTAATAGCCAAGAAGAGGGTCAAAAGAGGATGGAAGCAAAATTTGATCAAATTTTAAGGAATCATGCCTCTTTCATTTATAATTTTAAGGTTCAAGTAGGGCAACTAGCTAATGCATTATCTACGAGAAGTATGAGGAGTCTTCCCGCCAATACAAAGTCCAATACAAAAGAGTAGCTAAAGGCTATTAAAGTTATAACAGGAAGAGAACTAGAGGAGCCATTAGAGAGGGTCGAAAGCTCCAAGGAGGAAAGCCAAGAGAAAGAAGAAGATAAGGCGGAGGAGAAGCCTTATGTAACACCACCGCCATATAAGACAAATATTCCTTTTCCACAAATGCTTAAAAAGAACCAAACGGATATATAATTCTCCAAGTTTTTGGATAAATTGAAGATGTTGCAGACTAACTTGGTATTTGTGGAAGCACTAGAGATTATGTCCAAGTACTTAGGAACACAATCAAACGGCGGCTTTAACAAAGTGCTACAGCTCTATTATCACTAGTCATACACCATCTAAGTTACAAGATCTAAAGAGTTTCACTATACCTTGTATTGTTAGTAACTTGAAATTCTCTAAGTGCTTATGTGATTTAGGAGCAAGTATTAATCTTATGCCGTTGTCAATTTTTAAGAAATTGGAGGTAGGAGATATAAAGCCAACATCCATGCTAATACAGTTGGCAGATTAATCAATCAAAAAGCCAGTTAGTGTGGTGGAAGATGTGCCCATTAAGGTAGACAAGTTCTTTATTCCAATAGATTTCTTGGTGCTTGATTTTAAGGAAGACAAGAATTGTCCATTGCTTTTAGGAGACCATTTATGAACACCATAAGAAAACTAATTGATGTACATGAAGGAAAGCTAGTGCTAAGGATTGGGGATGAACAAGTGAAATTTAACATGAGTAAGTCCTTGAAGAAT
>JAOXYD010197995.1:0-22723 GCA_028565735.1 Pinacopodium congolense | reverse complement strand
TCAATTCATCCTATTTCATCAGATCCGGGATGTGATATGGTTCTGAAGGATGAACTGGATATGGACAGTTCCGATAAGATTTCTTTCTTGAACAAAAATCTATTTTTTGATTTATTTCATCTATTCCATGATCGGAACGGGGGCGGGTACACGTTACACCACGATTTTGAATCAGAAGAGAGATTTCAAGAAATGGCAGATCTATTCACTCTATCAATAACCGAGCCAGATCTGGTGTATCATAAGGGATTTGCCTTTTTTATTGATTCCTACGGATTGGATCAAAAACAATTCTTGAATGAGGTATTCAACTCCAGGGATGAATCGAAAAAGAAATCTTTATTGGTTCTCCCTCCTATTTTTTATGAAGAGAATGAATCTTTTTATCGAAGGATCAGAAAAAAATGGGTCCGGATCTCCTGCGGGAATGATTTGGAAGATCCAAAACAACAAAGAGTGGTATTTGTTAGCAACAACATAATGGAGGCAGTCAATCAATATGGATTGATCCGAAATCTGATTCAAATCTAATATAGCACCTATGGGTACATATGAAATGTATTGAATCAATTCTTTTTAATGAATAGATCCAAACACAACTTCAAATATAGAATTCAAAGGGATCAAATAGGAAATGATAATCTGAATCATATAACTATAATAAAATATACGATCAACCAACATTTATCGAATTTGAAACAGAGTCAGAAGAAATGGTTCAATCCTCTTATTTTTCTTTCTCAAACCGAGAGATCCAATTGTTCTTAGTATCATTACATCCTTTAGATTGAGTTATAGGATCGATACTCAACTTATCGATATATTATAAAAATGATAGGTGCACTTGCCTATAGTTGTATGTAATATAAATTTAGTTTTTTTACTTTAGAACTTGGTATAAGTAAAGAATTGAGCATATTTTCACATATTTCATATCACTCTATGCTCACTACGCTCACACACCAAACCAATAGTAGTGATTAGTTTGTGATACTTTGTTAGCAGTAATTGAAGTTCAACATATAGCCTTGCCTTTTAGCATCCTTGGTCATATTTTTAAATAGGATGCCCTCTATAAATAAATCAATTCATCATCAACTTCTGGGGTAAAAGAATCATCATCTTCAATGGACTCATAAATACGAAGAGCAAATTGATTTTCTTTATCTTCATTAAATTGCTCCTTAAAGACAAGTTCTATATCTTTATTGTCTCTTATTCACATCATTAATTCAATAGATTGTAGAATTTTAATATCTTTAAAATTCTTATTAAGGAATCTTTTTACATAGTATCTTGATTGATAACAAATATAACATCTATCAAATTTTTTTAACTCCTGAAGCACATCTCTTGAAAAACCTAAATCTTTTCTTTCTTATATTAAAAAGTTTGAGATGACCTTTAAATCTCATTTTCCCAAAATGTTATTCTTTTTGGTACGACAATTGCATTCTCCTTTTCCTTTGTGTTTGATCTTTTGGTAAGGGTTCTTACAAGACTATTTGAGTTAAATTCCACCTATCATCATTGCTCTAAAGAACTTCTACTATCCACGTAACTTAATAAGTTTTACTAAAGCTAACTGGTAAATTTCTCCAAGAGATATTTCCATCATTTCTCTATAGGGAGAATTAATAGTCCTTTGCAACTTGAGCTAGAGTTCATTAGGAAAGGATGCAATAAATTTATATTTGAGGTTAACATAAATGAAGCCATTGAGCATGTAGTATTTCTCATATATTCTTTGAATATGGTTTTACAAATCTCTTCTATTTAATGAACTATGTTTTATCTTAAAATATTCTTATCCACTTTGTTTGTCAATAAGCTAAAAATCTCTAGTAAATTCCTTATAGATCATTTGTATTAAAGAACTGACATCTAGGGGATTTTTAACTTATAATATTTTATATTCTCCTAGGCTTTAAAACCATTCTCTCAAATTTTTTCATTCTAAAAACAAGATTTGTCAATATTTCTTTGAGAGTAACTTTTGGTCTTATCATTTAGAGATCTATTCAAGCACTGCATTCATGCAAGCAATCTCTCCATTTTATTGGAGGAATGTTGTCAAAAGTAAACCATGGAGCATAGGTAAGTTTAAAAGTTGATGTTATCTGTGGTTGAACCGGTTCATTCATTGACTCAACATCTTCAATCTCTGGTTTAACTTCTATTTATTATGGAGGAGATTGAGGAACAATCATTAAAATCTAGGAGATTTGCATGAGATCTGCAATTTGTCCTATTCCAAAGCTTTCAACATTCTTAGATAAAGAATCTTGACAATCAAAGTCATAAAATTTTGGTTGAATAGTTAGTTAAAATTTTGCCATAAACTCTTAGGATTTCATGGGTTCCTTTTTTTTCCCTGTTATTGAAGAGAGTTGTTCTTTTGGTGGAAAGGATGGTAGTGCTTTAATTTGTAAGGGTTTTATAGGAGGGTGTCTGGATAGGTTTGGTAAGTGAAGGTAAAGGGTCATCTTTTATCTGTCTCTAGGTTTAGAGGATCTTGAATTTTGGAAAAGTTTGTCTGAATAATATATAAGACATTTTGAAAACCTTTCCGTAGTTAAAGGCTTTAGGATATGATTGTACATTGTATATAGGCTATATAGTTAGGAATATAGAAGGACATGGGTCATATATAGCTCTAGATTATTCTTTAGAGATGTCTGCTTTAATTATTTTGAGCTCCTCCAAAAATTTTTGCAATTCTCTTTCCTTTTTAGAAAAATCTAGCCTATAATAATGTTAATCAATGTATCTCCTTAAAAAAAAATCAATTTCAGCCTGATGAAGTAATTTTTGGTGTAATTGATGAACTTAAAGAGAGATTGTTGATAGTTATGTATTAAAGTGTGTTTTACTAGGTCATAAAGCTTGTTATTTTAGGGTGATAACCATGTGTTCAAGGCTTGAATTTATCTTATTGATTTTTTGTGTGTTATATGTGATGAACGTTGATTTAGGGCAAAGACTGATCTTATTTAAAAGAATATCTAATGTTTTTTGATATTGAGTTGAAGCAAGGAGTCACATGGACAAGGTGAAGAAGCTGAAGAAGATAGCTCTACATGATCGTGCACTTCTAACCACTAGAAAAATTAACACCTTCTATCATGATTGTGCAGAGAGTATGATTGTACAATGCCTAGAAATTTCCAGGACGTGGGATTCAATCATTTTTTATGATATAAAGTTATTTTTGGAACAAGAATAGGTGGAAAACCCTAGGAGCTACCTTAGAAAGGTTAGGAGGTATTTAAAGAAAAAGAAAATATAGGTAGAATAGGAGAAACAAAAGGTCAAAAGGCAAAAACTCAAGAATAACTCAAATTCTAGATTTTCCAACACAAGGGCAAAAAGAGGAAGATTTTTAAGTTACAATTCTTTTCTTCTCTTCTTTTCTTTCTTTTTATTTATATGTTAAATATGAATATTTGTGATTTGATCAAGGTTATCGATTTTTAAACTTCTTTTAAGGATTACTCTTGAATTATTTTTGTAAGACTCTAATCTTATTGAATTAATACATATATACTTTATGATATTTAGTGTTCTTATTCTCTAATTTGAATCGATAAATTAAATTGGATATCTGTGTTATATTGTACAATGAGAGTTGGCATCATAATGGACCTATAAACATCAAATTAATGGGCAATTGAATAGAGATCTTAAATTTTTTTAGTTACCTATAGGATTGCTTCAAATCCAACTGGATAGTTAGGAAGAGTTTTGAGAGAACAAGAGATTGTAATTCATTTCTTATCTATTTTAAATGGGGCCACTTGATTAGATCTCGAGAGAGGATACCTAAAACCATAGGATATCTAGGGTTAAATATCATTAAATTAGTAGGTGAGGGAAAGACAAAATAAGGATAGAAGTAAGTATTTATTATTATTTAATCTCAAGTTTATTGTTGCATTATTAATTGTTCAATTGCTAATTTGTTTTAGTTTAGTTTATTTCCAGCCACGTTCTTTTTAATATTTACTTTTAAACAAATTTCAATTCAAATTTTTATGTGACTAATCACAATCCTCATGGAAATGATACAAGTTATATTATAAAGATATAGCACGTACACTTACGATATAGCACACTCAGATCACAACAACTATATTAACCTAATGTTCGTATTGAACCAAGGGAAGTCTCAATATTTTTTTTATGATAACAAAACATATATTTTACTAATTTTTTTAGTGTTTGATGCAAGGTCAAAAGATAGGTCATATGATGATAAAATATTGGACGTAGAGCTCATAATTGAAGGAAAAATAAATTCAAACATTATGGAAGATTCAAGATCATTTATTCTAAATCTTAAGCATATGTAAGTATCGCTTGGATTTCACATATTTTAGGGGCTCAGATTTTTTCACTCATGTATTTCATATATTTTAAATATTTTTTCAAAGTTGTTTATAAGCACTTGAATCAATGTAGAAATTGAAAAAGGTTTTTAAATTAAGCTTTGAAACTTGTTTTTAAATTAATTATAATGTTAGGAAAACATTTAAAAATGTTCTAAAACGTGTGTGTGATTGAATCAAAATAAATAAGCTTGGATTGTTTAACATTGTTTTGAAGTGGTTTAATAGATGCAACGTTATATTAGGCAATAAAAACTTTCCTTTTTCATTTTAGTTCAAAAAGTATCTCAATTTGAATGGCTAATCAATTGTTTTAAAGGCTCTCACACATCTAAAAAAGATAGATTTATCAAAGTTATCAAACTTTAGTGCACTTATCTCTCTTAATTAGATTCTTGCTACCTCTATGATATAGAAGAAAACATTGAAGTTAATTGTAAAAGAAGAAATCACAATAAAGATAAATGAAGAAGATGAATAATACATGCCATATAAAGAAGCAGAAGGAGATGACATTGATGAAATACATAGTTGAAATAGACACGTGTAATCACTTGATTTGTTATGTATCGTTAGCTAAATGGTCTTTTATAAACATTGTAAAATGAGTGAAAAGGGGGAGAACAAAACTTAATTTCACCTTGTTAAATCACTCTCCTTTCTTTACTCTTCTTTTCTCTCTCTAATAACAATTTCTTAACTACTTCTATAATTGATTCTTGATTTTTTGATGATCCTAATCATTCTTCTATTAAAATTCCCCTTAATAGAAGAATACCCCCATCACTCCAATTCTGACTTCGTAATTCTAAACCCCTTGTTCTAACTCTCTATTATCATATCAAAGGGTTTGAGTCATGTGTTAAGCCTTCAATTATTGGTTAAGCCTTTAATTATCGCAACTTTCTTATACCCTTTATGTTTGCCTTTCTATTTATACATTTTAGACCTATTTTTAAGCATTAAATTTATTTTTTACTGATTCTTTAAGGTCTTAAGAGTGTTCTGAATCAATATTTATCACTTAATTATGTTTCCAGATTAAACTTTCATTTTTACTCGAAAACATACTTAAATATGTCAATTGCTAGGACTGTTACCCATTTAAACTTTTTTTTTTTGGTTTCCCAGTTAAGTTTTTATGCGACTATTTTATTTTTTGTGTTTGTTTAAATCCTTAAAAAATGCCTAAAAATTTTTGGTTTGATTGTACTCTTAGTTGATTAGTTTTGCATAAAAAGTTTTAAAAACTAAGCTATCTAGATTTTAAATTTTTCTATTTTTCATATATCTTCATATTGAGTGTTTTAAATATGATTTTTAGTTGTTAGGTTATCATATTAAGTTTTATTAAGGTTTATAGAGGATCACTGTGCATTCATTTGATTTTTACACCCTAAAGAACTCTTAGTTTATTGTGCCTCAAGTGAAATATCTTTATAAGTGTATTTTTGTTCTCTTTTGTGGGTTTAAATTAAATAGACTGCTCTTTTCCTTTTAAAAAGATTGTAAGATTGCTCTTTATCTTCCTAGTTTAAAGCAAATTACATATAGGCTATTCTTTGCCTAACAAAGATTGGTATAAGATTGCTTTTCACCTTTAATAAAGAAATTTGGATTTGTAAGAGTTGTTCTTCACCCATTGAAGAAGATTCGTATTTGCTACATTGATGATAGTGAAAAATCCAACACCATTAGTGTTGCGAGTAGAGAAGGCAACATTAATGTTGCTGAAAAGTATCAATGAATGTATAACTAATTTATTTACACTTGAATAGCTTAACATTTATATTGTATCTTTGATTTATTCTTATTTTATAGTTGATTAGGTGATTGAATTTTGTGGGTATTTGTATCGTTTGGACATATCAGACATTATATTTGGTTTATTTTGGCTTAGGAATTTCCTATGATTTTGGATTTACTTTGAGTTGTTTAAAATTGTAGATTAGATTCAAATTTTTAGAACACTCAATTCACTCCCCTCTTGAGTGCCTTTAAGACTAATAATTTAGTTCTGTAGTCTATTATAACAAATCATCTAACTTGGAATCGATCCATCACAAGACTTTATTGTTTTCTATTCCACTTTTTATCTATCAGTTCAAAACTTCTTCAGCTGGGAAAATAGAAATATAATTTCCCCGTGGGTTAATTTTTGTAGATATTGAGAAGGTTCTCATTGATACCTTGGGTATATTATTTGTTCTCCTCTTAAAAGGAGGAAATTTCGATGCATAAGAATGCATCGTCATATAAGGTATCAATTATGGAATGCTTGATGGGATGGTTAAGATTACTGGCTGAGATCTGATTGGAGGAATATATCTTGAAGGGAGTAAATACTCCTTTTCAATTGTTTTTAAAAGTTTAAAGAGATTCTTTTTCCTAGGTCTTTAATTTTTAAGACCAATCCATAGTCGTGAATCTGATTCGTCATTTTTATAATTGTATTATAACCTTCTTCGAGGTTAACATCGAGACTTATTCTTTGACTTTCTTCTCTGATAATCATATTCGTAATCACTATCAGGATAAACATCATCTGTCCAATAATCACAATTAGGATGGTGTATAGATGGATTATAATGCTCTCATCTGGATAAATTAAATGTACTAGGGGCCACCTTTGCCTTCCTTATGAGAAAAAGCCTAGGTGATTATTAATTTTTTTCCAAAGCACTTAGGAGGATTTGAGTGCTCCTATCCTTATAATAGGACCTAAGTTATATTTTTTTACTTAATTTTTATCTTTTAAAGCTTAGGTTTGAGTCTCTTTCATGTAATTTTTAAGGTTAAATATTTCAGTTATTGAATTTAATATTTCTATCTTGAAGTTGTATAAAAAAATATTTGTTTTTATAGGTCTTAAATGATATATATTATTGTGGGGAGAGTTGGATGATTCATGAGATTGAAAAGGAGAAGAAAGACAACATTATAAAAGGTTTCACAGCCTAGGTCACAGCCCTAAAAGAAGTAAAAAATGGAGCAGAAGATAGTACGTTCCATTCCCAATATCAAAGAGTTATTGATAATGGAGTGACGGTAGCTATTGCCAAAGGGAGACAACACATTCCAAAGCCATTCTTACTTAAGATTGAAGTAATTCAAAGGGAGGAATCAAGATCAAGGTGCAAATTCAAGAAGATTAAAGAGGATGCCAATAAGGGTTAAGTAAAGATTGAAGAGTTGAATCATATAGGAATGAGTTTCCTAGTTCTTTGTTATTCTTTAGCCATTGAAATATTCATTTTTATAGTTACGATTTGATTTCTTTAAATCTAGATATGATGAATTCTATACTTACTATACTTATATATTTATGATTTATTTTTTGATTTAATGAAATACTATATTTTCTTGCATTTATTCAGGGTTATAATTATGTTTCGAATGAGAATTTGCTAGAGATTTGAGTTCAATATCGAATTTTATATTTTAGATTAAGAAATCACTTATATAAATAGATCATAGCATAAATAAAGAGGCTTACATAAGATGTTAGAGATGAGCTTACATAAGTTTCTCAAGTTAGATTCAGACCTAACCAAAACAATAAAATTCATAGATCAAAGTAATGCATCTGATTGGGTTTTAATTAAGAAGAGATTTTAGTTAATCAACTAAAAAGATATGAATTATGTTGTTCAAGAAAGATTATAATTCACTTAATGGATTTTACAATTATAATTCTCTTAAGGGATTTTATATTCTAAGTAATTTAGGTTAATTATTAAATCAGGATCAAGCTTAAACACATCAAGGTTCTAGGGAGATATTTCATCTAGGTCTTAATCTTATTGATTGTTATTTCGTCGAGTAAATTTCTATGGTTTAGTTTGTAATCTTGGGTTAGTTTTTAATTTTAGTTTAATTATAAATTAAATTAAATTAATCATTTGTTTTGTTAGATTAAATAATAGAAAGATGGTTAGTACTGATATTTCAGTCATTATGGGAATGATTCTCAACTAACAAATATATTTTAAGAATAATAAGAGCACTTTTTTAAAGTTATAGGATATAGAAGCAAGTTATTTTGGAATTCAAAACTAGCATACGCAATGCCATCTGGTATCTTAAAAATAGATTTTACATTTCCATCTTTTAAACTCCTAAAAACTAAAGGAGTTGTTTTATGAATTAAGTGACAATGAGAAGTATGAAACCCCTTTCCATTATTTGTGACACATTTCAAAGGCATTAATTTTGCCAATTCTTTAATTGGCATTTATTATTGGATCTGTACTATGGTAGTCTCGTCATGAGATCTATCTACAACCATATACATAGCATCTATTGTAGATTTAGGGAATTATAAATCAAAACATGATTTTGTAATCTATAAATGATTTGGTGGTGTAAGTTTGCCATGATGGCTATCTTATTGTACTCCTACTATCTGAATCTGAGCTTTTAGTCTAGTGGGAAGAGTCAAATCATTCAGCTTAATATTAAAGTTTGAAGTAATAGACAATATGAAACTCCCATTATTGATAATAGTTAAAAAGTACCAATTAGTGCATTCTGGTACTTTATGTATGCCATATCCAATAGAGTAATCTAAGTGATAGCCTGAATACCTTTCTTATCATGATCCTGCCATAGAGGAATCAACTAAAGGAAACTCTAAGATAACATATTTTCCCCTAAAGTAGCTTGGAGACCATACTAATCCAACCTTAAACTCTAGGTCATTTTTTTAGATTTGGATCTTTATGTAAAAATCAAAGAGTGAATACTCCTTGTAATTGACTTGGATTTATTATACAAACTGTACATAATTAATAAAGGAATTCGATCAAAATAAAAGGTTGAAGAAAAGTTTATCGGATTTATTAAAGAGATAGAAGGATCTCTTATGGCTAGTTATACTTTCTCTCTACTCACTCTTATCAAAAATAACTTTCCCTTCATCACTAGAGGAGTGATTCTAATACCATTAGGAGCATAAGGCATTGTTACACTTACACTAGGAGTATGGAGTATTGTTACACCTGCACCATGTTTAAAGGTAAATGTTTTAAATGATCTTCTAATCCTTAAACCTTAGCACTAGTAATCCAATAGGTGATTAGGTTTCTAGCCAATATACCTTATATAAGAGCTCAAAGGCATGCAAAGAAAAATATAGCTTAATTATAGGTATATTAGTTGAGACAAACAAGTCATTTTTCTTACGGGTGTCAAACTCTTAAGGCTTGCCTCTTAGGGTCTAAGCTATCTAATTGTCCTTATATAACTTTAAGCTCATGCAAGATCACTAGTCTGATTCTTTCTTATGCCCATAATCATCTTATGAAGGCAAGTGTAGAGTATACATGAATCTTTGTGTGACATAGGTAAAATTATTAAAGACTTAAGCTTTTAAGAGAAGGGTAGAGTTTATAAAAGAAGCCATATAATGGAAACACACTAATATTATTCTGAACAATAGGTGCCTTATTCTAATTACAATGATAAGATTGCTCTACTTAAATAAGTGGAGAGAGATACAAAGATGTAATAATGCATCTAGTATAATAATTTAAAGCTGTGGGATTACCTAAGATAACAATTCCTATTACACTCCACATAGTATAATAATACAACTAATAAGGACAAATGATAAAGAGATGTAATGATATAGGATTCCCTAATAATTCACATAGTACAATAATTGAAAAGGCATAAGGTCCTCTTAGGAGCAGTAATAGAGATAGAGTATAGTCATCACATCCTATTCAGATAAGCTTCTACCCCAACTGTAGATTTGATGGGATGGCCCCTCGTTCAAGCTGTCATCCATCTTTTTTAACTCTAAGGGAAATTTTTCGATCTCTTCTTTATTAATAGCAGATGGATCATCATTAGGGTCTTACGAATCTTAAAAATATGAGGCCATGGGTTGAGATGGTCCTATAGTATCAAAGTTGAAAGTAAGGTCCATCTTGTTATCTGAAATATCAAGTTCCGACATTTCTGACTCACTAATAATAAACTCTCCTGAATAAGGCCTAAGGGATGTCCATGTGAGTGGATGTACATATTTAGGAAAATGGTTTACATCATTAAAAAACATCTTAAGATATTTCATGACATTTTACTTATATTTTTTCCATTGAACTAAGGTATATTAGAAATAAAATTGATTGATCGTATAAATAGACCCATTGTGCATTGTACTATATAGCCTATGAATAATGAAAAAACATTAGGTATCTTGATTCTCTAGTGGAACAACCTATAACTTATATTGATTAAAGACTTTAGACACTTGCTATCTTTAATGCATCAATTATTGATAACACTCAAGAAAAGTCCACAAGATTGAACTTTCATTTTCTCGATCACATAGATATTGGTAGGTTTGGAGAGATATAAGGGTGATGACAAAAGCATAAAGGGAAAAATGTGTCCATAAATACCACATAAATTCCTTTGATAAAGGATCACATATAAAAAAAGTCCAATAAAGTGTCTGAATGTTAAAAAGGAAGGGGTTAATTCTATTTTTTGAAGAAAGAGGCGAAGGCAATAAAAGAGACAGACATTAATATCAATAAGGTTTATAAATTTCTTATAAATCAATGGGAAATATTTCTTCACTTTAGTTTTTGTAGGAAGATCAGCCATTGTAAAGATAAGAGAGAATAATTGTAAGGGAGTAATGAGATGGATATTTTTCTACTAATGAGAGAGGTAGCCAACAATTATACTTTGATAGCATTTAATGTGACAAATTGTGAATTTATAACAGTAAACCAATCTTTATACTAAAGTAACAGATAGTTTAGAAGAATCTTTTTTGTATGGTTTAAAATCTTTAGAAAAGATGTGTTATCCATCTCTATAGTAAAATGATAAAGGCTAAGGTAGAAGTTGAATATTTCAATTCTTCTTTTTAATGCTAATATGTCTTTGTAACAAGCATGAAAATGCTTTCAGAGTCTTTAGATTATCCATTTGCATGTCTACAATAAATCTATTTTCATTTATTTCTTTAATCAATATAGCCCCCCAATAATCATCACTTGTATCTGTTTGTAAGATTCTCTTACCTTTACTATGTATCTTTAAAGGAGGTAGATGCTGACTAAACTTTTTTACGTATTGTACTACTTGTTTATAATTAATGATCCATGGTGGAGGATTCTTATTTAATAATTTTGACAATTGGCTTATGTGATCAAAGATATAAAGGATAAAATCCCTGATATAATTAATAATTCCCAATCATTGTTAAATTTATATTATAAAAAGATTTTTATTTGGAAAGTTTAATAATTCACCAGCTATATATAGGCTAGATTGATAAAAACCATCATGAAATTTCATAACTATAAACTCTATTTAGGATGACCTAATCTGACTCTTGTAGAGTAAGAATATTATGCCATATTTCCTAGATTGATAGAAACCATCATGAAATTTCACTCCTATAAACTCTATTTAGGCTGACCCAATCTGACTCTTGTAGACTAAGAATATTTTGCCATATTTCTTTGTTAAATCCAAAAATTGCTTTAACAAGACTTGTGTTCTTATTGAGTCTAAGAATATAATCATAAGTCATTAATATATATCAGAGTGCTTGCTAAGATAGACTCATAAATCCTTATCATTACTCTTTAAAATAGTGATAAAGTAACTTTAAGCTTAAATGACATAATCATCCATTGATACTAAGAATTAGAGATATAAAATGCTATTTTATAGTGATCTATTGGATCAACACTTAATTACCCAAATCCTGCTTTCAAATCAAAATTTGAAAATATCTTTGCCATTTTTAAAAATAATACTTGTATGTTGATCTTATGCAAAGGAAACTTATCATCCTAGAGAAAAATGTGAGAGGTTCGTAATCAATTACTAGCATTTCCCCCTATTCTTCTTTACTTCCTTTTTAATGTAAAGGATTAGTGTGCCCAATTAGAAGGGTTAATCAATCCTTGTTTTAATAAGACAATACACCCTTTTTGTTCTAACTTAAGATCTTCTAAATTTATTTCTGGATGAGTAGCTTGGTAGGATTGATATCTTCATTTTTTTTTAATGGGTAACTAGACATAAAACTCTGATTTCTTCTACAATGGGTGAGGATGTTTAAATTGATTATGGTTCTCTAGGTAATAATATAGAAGTTAATCTCTTATGTCTAGAAGGAATATAATTTGAGTATGTTGTAGATATTTGTATAAATACAAAAGAATTACTTATATCTGATTCTTTGAGGTACAATCTATAATTTCTTAACTTGGAAATAAACATTTATGCCTATAAGCACATCGAGACTAAGGAGAGTACTTTCAAGAATTTTTATCCAAACTACACAATCTAGGGAGAAATTTATACCGATCCTTTTTCTGTTAATAAGATTAGTTTTAAAAGACTTTCCATCTGCTGTAATAAAATTATCCTCATAAAGCTTCCATCAGGGACATGGACATTGCTTCCTTCAAAAGAATGGTAGCCCCATGTGGAGCATTTAACTACAATAAATAATAAGTCTTTTGAAATTGATCTTATTATATGAAAAAGATTTGTGTAAATTTCATCCCAAATTTTGTAGCTTGGACACGAATTTCGAAAATTGTCTCCTTAATCTCGATGTAATTTTAGGCATGGATATTTACTGTTAAGCCAAGACATTACATATTGTATCTCAAGGAATCAAATATAAGCAATTCTTTTGTACTTATATAGATATCCTTAACATATTAGGATTACATGAAGTTCCTTTTGGATATGGAAACATAAGAGATCAACTTCTACATTGTTGCCTAGAGAGCCATAATAATTTGAATATCCTTACTTGTTGTGGAAGAATCTATGTTTCTATACCTAGTTACCATTTAAAAGAAATAAAGATATCATGTCACAACCCAAACTACAGACTGTTACTAACGCTAAAAGGGACAATAAGCCTAATACTTAACAAGCCTAAAGTACCATCAAAGCCTAATATCAACAACAAAAATAAGACTTCCAAAGCAAATTAAATCCATAGTTATAATAACAAAACAACACTAATAACATCCAATCCACAATCATACTTCAATCACGATTATAATTAATAATAAAAAGATAATCCAACAAAATACAAGACTATTATGGGTATAAAGTCATAGGAGACAAGAATATTAAACCATACATCAAATCGTTGGGGAAGAAGAAGACTGCCAAAATATCTTGTCAATAAAGGTCTAAATTATGAAATCCTAAAAAATAGTTAAAGGGAGACAAACGTCATTAAGTAAATTAATACTAAGAACATGTTATACACTAAAGATATACATATGAAGTATAATATTTCTCATTTGTATATACAAATACATAATATAACTATTTTACATAAACAGGGATGCATATATTTCTCATGTTAGTGTCATATCACATAATCATCATAATCACACATAATAGTGGAGGATCTAGGAAGGATTCTATGATATCCCTTTATATGTAGACTCTAGTCATATGAGCTCTCTTGTTTTACACAATTCTCTTAATCTAAATGTAATGGACTATCATCTATGAGTAAGTTCAATCGAATCGCCACAACCTCATTACAACGTGGTTTCCATATAAGAATAAGCTCGATTATAGCCTTACTACAATGCTCACCACGTAGCGTATCCTACAATTTTCATCCACACCATTGCATATTATATCAAGCACAAGATATCACAATAAAAAGGTAAGTATGTGTGCCAATACATATGGAAGAGTATCATGTGTGCATATGATAATAATAATGATTTTGATGATGAATATGAAAGAATGAAGTTCTAATGCATGTTCTTAATCATGATATTAATACATAAGTATAATGCACTTTTTCACGTTAAATCTAATATTTTAAAGTGGAAGGTCCTACTCCTAATAGATCTATAGAAAAAAAAAAGAATTATTAGAACATGAAGTCTAAACCAATCTAAGATCGCCTAAAGAATAAGATTATAACCCATATTGTCATCCATTTGAAGGAACTCTATATTTTACTTAAAAGCTTGATATCACGTTTTATGAGGAATCTACTGAAAATTCAATAGAGTTTTCCTTATTAAAAGGGCATCCCTCTTTCAAAGAAAGGTCATTCTTATAATAAAAAATACACTTCTATGTCTATCATCAAGCACAACTCGAAGCTTGAAGCTTTCTTAAGAACATATATGCACATATAAAGCTTTCCTCTTTATTGACCCATTTTAAGTAATTAACAAAAATTCAAGTCATTGTATATCAATCTTACTAAGGTTACTCATTTAGGGGTGAATTTAGAAGACCTTAAGTTAGCATAAGAAGAGTGTGTTGTCTAATTAAAATAAGGATTGATTAGGCTTACCACGTGAGATTGGACATGTCAAGTAGTTTATGTTGAAAAGAGAGCAAAGAAGATTAGGGGAAAAAAGAGACTACTAATTGATTATAAGCCTCTCAACATGTTTATACAAGATTATAAATTTCCTTTTCCTAAGATCTCCACACATGTATTATTTTTTAAGAATGCAGAGATATTTTCAATTTTTAATTTGAAAGTGGGTTTTTGACAATTAGGTATAGATCTATCATATCATTATAAAACAACATTTTGTATTTGATAATTCTCAGCTTATATGTCTTTTTAGAATGATTTTAATGGTTAAGATCTTAGGTTTGAGGCTATTCCAAGTAACTTTTGGGCTTAATTGTGTTAATATTTAGATTTGATAATACTCGAGTATAATTGTATAAAAAATAGTTATTTGTGCTAGCCTTGGTTGATATATATATTTATGGAAAAAGTTGGATATTTCATGGGATTAAGGAGAAAAGGAAAGATGACTTTACAGTAGGTTTCACAGCCTAGGTCATATGCCATAAATTTTCCAAAAGAAGCAAAAGTTGCAATAGAGAATAGAGAGTTTCGTGATTAAAGTTACGACCAAAACTCTAGGCATGGAACATGCCACATGCCATTCCACGGCCTCTCTCACAGGCCATGACTCTAGTTATGAGAGATGTGGTTCTAACTCCCATAAATGTGGGTTTTTTAGGTTTTTTTAGAACTTTTGACCTTTTAGGGAAGGATAGCTTCCATTAAGAGCTCAATAACTAATTTCAAGCCAAGTTTACAGATTTTTGAAGCAATTAAAGGAGGAGAATTTGAGTGAATAGTGAAGATTGATAGATTAAATGGATTTCTAACATCTCATTGAAGATTCAAAGATTAAACATAATGAGAATGAGTTTTTCAATACCTTTATGTTCTTTGATTGTTGTTAAATTTATTTATATCTTTATAAACTAAAATTTATTAAAATCTAGATGGTATGAATCTTAAGATAGAAATTTTGATTTTTTTTCTCTTTGATTTAATATAGAATACCTAGATTTACCTTAAGTTTATTCATGGATACAATTGTATTGGATTGAAATTTTTTCATGCAATTTTAATTAATTATTTGATTTCATATGTTTAGATTGAGAAATTATTTATATAAATAGATCAATTCATGAATAAAAAGGCTTATGTGGGTTCTATAGATAGGCTTATATAAGTTTTTAAGGCTAGATTCAAACCTAACCAAAATAATAAAATCCATATTCAAAGTAATGTATTTGATTAGGGTTTTAATTAAAAAGAGATTCAAATTAATCAACTAAGAGGATAGAAATTAAATTACTTGGGAGAGATTAGAATTTGCTTAATGGATTTTATGGTCTAAATAAATTAGGTTAAGCATTAAATCAAGATTAAGCTTTGAAAATGTTAATATCTTAGGGGGATTCTTCAACTAGGTCTTACTTTTTTTCAATTGCATTTTTTTTCTAGTAGAGTATTTCATAATTATGATTTAAACTAGTTATTTAGATTTATTTTAATTAATAATTCAATCAAACAGTCATCAAATTTGTTAGATTATATCATGGAGAGATAGGTAGTACTAATAGTCGTGATCCTTGTGGGATAATAATTGGATTCACACTAAGCTATACTACAAGAATGATAGGTATACTTGCCTTATTAGTCTTAGTATTGTTTAGTTTTGAGATTCATATATATATATATATATATATATAATAAGATCACACAAAAATAAAGTTTTTGATGCTGTTTTTAAGGATCAGTATGTTAACAAAGTTTTATCTTTATTAGTCTAATCATTTTATTTTAAGTTTCTGCAATTGTTTGTTTAAAACTCTTCTTCTCTTTATTTTATGTTAGATTTTCTAATTTTTAGGTTTAGATACATTATTGTAAGGTCATAATTAAATTTTTTGATTTGCTTATGCCTAATCCGGAGATTGAGAGAACCCTACTTCAAAATTTAAGAGAGAAGAATTCAAAAAATTTAGAGCAGAAGAATCTCTTTGGCTTGGTCCCTCTCTACATAACCGAAAACTCATCCTCCCTCTCAAGTTTTGGCTTTTCTTTTTGCTTTATGTAGGTGATTCCATCTGCATATAAGATGAGTTAATGAATTCTAAGGAAGGTTATGCATGAAGTTAAGTTTGATGCTAAGTTGATCCATTTCATGTAGGTTTTCTCTTCATCACAAAAAATCTAGCTTGTTCCCTAAGGTTTCTGAAAATTTTGTAGAAATTAGGAGCTTTCAAACATTGCTAGAAAGGTAAGGGAATTGTGTGGTATTGATTTGTGTTGATTAATGAAGAAGGAAGTCTAAAACCAAACATGCATATATGTAGGAAGTGATTGAAGTGCTGAAATTTTTCTTAAGCTGGGTCACCTGAGTAGGTTTTAGTATTGTGGCCATATTTTGACTTGTAAGTATCCGAATTTGATGATTTTAACTTTTTCTTAAACTAGACCCTTTTATATACAATTGTCATGAAGGAACCGAAATTGGATTATATCATTAAGGGTAGTGTAATTGAGTTCAAAGTTGGGTCTGGATGCTCGAATTGATTTTGGAAAATTTCCTGCAGTTAGTTTATCTTTGTGGACTTTTTTGAGGTAAATGTTGGCTACGATTTTAGTCTAATGTATATGTCTTGTTTTAATACATCTAGACCTGAATTATTATGTTGAATAATCAAGTGTAATTGATTCAAACTTAGCTTGAATATTGGCCGGAATTGAAGTGCAATTTTGGTGATTCAGGTATGAAAAAATTCTGCCCTGAATTGCTTTCAAATAAGCTTTTTTTTTTTGGCAGATTAGGTAGTGGATTAGAAATGAGATCAAGGATGAGTTGTGTACTGCCTTTATAAGGAAGGTTGTGGAGATGAAGAAACTAGAATTGGTTCGGTTTTGATCCTAAAGTAGACGATTTGAGTGTCAGGGTAATGTGACTTTAGAATGAGTTTTATGATTGATTTTATGGCATGAATTGGTTTTTGGATTGTCAAGTGTGTTTTGGATGATATATATGACATGTTATTGCTTGATGAAATGAGTTTAATGATTATGAGCTGTTGTATTATAGGGAAAATTACACGACAAGAATTACGTGTAGTGTATAAAATGCTTGGATAATTTATGCGAATCATATGATGCTCTAAGGCAGGATTTCAGTTTTGCATGTCATTGTGATAGTTTTGCATGATTTTTAGTTATACTATGTATGAATATACATGTATACATACATTTACATGATAATCACTGTTGCTTGTAGTTTTGACTACATATGTGAGTTTCTTCCATAGATGACTTGAAATTGCTTTGCTTAAGGTACATACGTTGAAAATTGAATAATTTTGGCGTGAAAGGGGCAAGAATGCCGTAAGTGTAAAGGTGGTCTTATTTTATAAATGATGATTGTGTAAAATTGAGTTGGCTTGATTAAGCTTAATTGAGTATTTTCTCTTGAGAATGAATTATGTAGCATATTTTAAATGTTGGAAATCCGAAGGTGGTATAAGGTGGATTATCACTAAATACATCCTTGTAATGCATCAATTGTATAAATTATGTGTTGGTAATTGTTGTAGAAATGTGATTGATAATATGAATAGATGAATTCTTGATTTAATGATGAATTGATGTCAATGCATACGGTTTTGATGGGCGAATCTAATAGATTATACCTTACTTATACCCAATGTGTATATGTGTGTTTTCAAACAATTTTCAACTTATAAACTCAGGATTTTTTAAATTGGTTTTTACTACTGCTCCATTTAATTATAGGTAATTAGGCATGCCTCTAAGGGTCTAGCATTTGCTACACCGTGACAGTCTCTGACTGACCTTGATGAAGCTCGTAGTAAGCTACCAAATAATAAAATCCAAACTATCCAATCTATGCAGTAATGGTAAGCAAGGGTCGAACCACAGAGAATTGGAATGCAAATGTTATCTCAAATGTTGCAATCAATAGAAACTAAAACACCCTGAGTAGATAAAAGTGAGATACTACGATGTAATGAACACAAACAACGCGTTAAACACTAAACAAATTTAAACAAGATAAATACCAATAATAAAGAAGTGGGTTGGAAATATCTTTAGGATGTCGGGATGATGATTGATCATAGAATCTAAAAGATAGATACTCTAGTCATGGTGTTAGCCTATAGACTCGAATAAGGTAAAGCATTATTATTTAAAAGACAATTATTCTTATTGATTTTTTCAATTCTAATTACTTTACTCTTGGCATTGTCTTTGAAAGTTACGAATCCTCCATCCTTACTCTTGAAAGTGATGAACTGCGAAAGGTCACTGGTTATGTATCGTGAACATCCACTACCTACGTACCATTTTTTCCTTCTTGATGATCTAAAAAACAAAAATTTATGTAGATTTAAGTATCCAAATCATTCTTATAATCATTTTTAGGCCTAAATCCATTATAAAATCCTTGTTAAAAGTTTTGACTAGGTTGAGAGAAAATTCTTCTATTATTAAATTAACAATGTTGAAAACTTCGAAGTCTTGGTGTGTACATGTATGCATGGTGCCTAGGTTGTGGTCTACTTGTAGATGCATTTTGAATATTCCTGAGAGCACATTCATCTTCTAATTTCTTTCTCTTTACAAAAATTGTCTTGCTAGTAAATACTCCTTTTTCATTACTATAGTGTAAATCATGTTTATGATTTCCTAATTTTTGAGCAATTAGCATTACTTTTAATTTCTCATTTCTTTTAGTGAATTTTGCAAGTGATCCCTTAAGGGACTCAATCTCTTTTTTTAAGGCTATATTTTCATTCATTAATCCATCGTTATCTCTATTAATTAGCTTTAAGTCTTACCTAAGGTATTATTTTTTAATTTATATTATTATAATAATTTCAAAGATTCATTATATTTATCATGTAATTTTTTCTTTTTCTTAACCAAATATTCCACATACTTTAGCAATTCTTTATATGTATATTTTACTTCACACTCATTTTTTCTATAATAAGAGTATGAAAAACTTACCTCATTACGTGCCATAAAGCAAATGTTTATGATTTCTTCTTTTTTCTGAGTTGTTTGATTTGATCCATGCCCCTTTAACACTTTTATTATTTGGGTTCTTCTTTTCCTTCCTTTCTTTCTTTTATTTCTTTTCGACTTCTTAAACGTTCGGGCAATGAGACCTCAAATGAAATTTCTCACCACATTCGAAACATATAATGTTAGTAAATTTATTTTTAGTCGAGGACTTACCTTCTTTTTTATGGATGGGAGCCTTCTTTCATATGATTTTCCTTAGGCATCTTGTGATAAGCGCAAGTGTCTATTCTTCTTTGCTCCCATACAAGGTTTCTTCATTCTCACTTTCCTCTTTTCTTTTCATTTGAATGCTATCTTCTTCCTTTTAGGTATGATGTCCTCTACTTGAGTCTCGTTCAACATCATCTTATATGTTAACAAGGATCCAATCAACTCTTCAAGGGGAAGAGAATTGAGGTCTTTCACTTCTTTAATTACGATCGTTTTAGCTTCCTATGACTTTCATAAAGACCTAAGAATCTTCTTAACAAGCTCAATATTTGAATAGGTCTTATCTAGAACCTTTAAGGCATTAATTCTATTATTGAAATGAATATGTATAGTAGAGATATTTTCATCATATAACATTTGAAAAAATTCATATTGATGAGTGAGTATACTAATTTTAGTCTCTTTTACTTGATTTGTACCTTCATAAGTAATTTCTAGTTTGTGTTAAATATTTTATATAGTTTCACACATAGAAATTCTATTAAATTATTCCATGTTTAGTAAATATTACAACATATGCATATCTTTACTATTTAGAGAGGCTAATTTGTTTTCCTCATCATCCCACTCTTTTTCTTTCTTAAGCACTAATTAGTTTCCTACGAGTTTAGAAGGCATCGGAGTCTTTTGTGAAACCATAACCCATAAATCTGCACTTTCACCCATCAAATAACATCTCATCCTAGTCTTCGAGTATAGATAGTTATTTCCATCAAACTAAAGTGCTCAATATGTGTTTTTCCCTTCTATAATAGAAGAGGAAGCAAAGGTGTTCATCGTGTATGCCATACTGATCTTTTCTCATACATTCGTTAGAATTTATACTAAGTGAGACTTATACTCTAATATCAAATGTTAGACTTGAATGGCACCTAAAGAGGGTGAATTAAGTTCCTAAAAAGGTTGTGACAAATAGATAATGATTTATAAGATCTTATAAAAATAAAATTGATATGCATAATATCAAAAAAATTTACTTGTATATCAAATAATAGAACAACATAATTTTTAGATAAATAAATCAAATCAAACACAACTAAAGATGTGTAAAATTAAAGAGTATATGGAAGAGTGACACTACTGACTTATTCTAGTTTTAAACTATCCACTTGCTTCTACGTCTAATCCCCAATATCATTATTAAAATTTTATTCTACTAACAAATCAAAAAGATTACAATGTTAGAATAATACAATAACCTTTTTGAGGCTCAAGGTAAACTTTTCACTCCCTTTTTAAGGCTAAGGAATAATCTTTATCTTAATATAACAATCTCTCATAAATATACTTATAGAATATTCTCACTCAAGCACTCTTTAGTGTATTTGGAGGTTTACAAAAACTTAAATGTATGTAAAAAAAATGTATAAAAAATAACTCTAATAAAACTCAAAGAATACTTTTAAGAAAGCCTTCATAATGCTCAAATCACTTGGTAAATCACTTTTTAGACACTTGGATGGTGAAAACAAGTGTAAGACAGTCTATTTATAGCCCTAGGGTGTTAAACTAGTCGTTTGTTATCATTGAACAATTTCTAATGCATTAAGATTTTGTTACTGTTAAAGAAAATATGATGAGTGTGATTTACGCTCTTAAATAACAGTTCCTGGGACTTAAACAATGCCATTTAACCTCTGTCATTTAAATACCAGGAATGGATACTAAACAGCGAGTTGTGTAAATTACCATTTAACCCAACCTAAACCACAGTTTAAGTACATTGGGAATATATACTAAACTTTGGGTCACAGTGTCATCGTATCCTAATATTATCAACATGTTATAAGCTCACACACACATCCAAAGTAACCCTAAAATTTTTTTTAACTAACCAAAATGATTTTTAGAAAACATTTTATACAAGGTTTCTCTTGATCATGCAACTTATAAATTGTGAATGTGTTATACATATAGTGAGCCTCTTCAAACATTAAAAAGAACTTAAATAAGACTTACAATGAAGACTATAAGTCATAACCTATATGTCTTTTATCTTAACTCTTCCAAAAATCTTGAGTCTTGATCAACTCACTCAATGATCTTCAATTTAGCTCTAACACTCTTTAAACACGTTCTTTAGCATTTCAATCTTAAAACCTATCTTTCAATGCTTTAAACACATAAAAATATTAGTTCATTTGGTGTTTTGTCATCATCAAAATAAGATGAACCTCTCTTGGTTCAACTTGACCTAACCAGGTTCACAAAGTTCCCCAAAACATTTTTAATGATCAAGAATTTTCAATTAAAGACAAAAAATTAAAATGTCTTGATCTTTGAGGCTTTATGAATATTTTATAACATATTTAATTCAAACCTTTTAAACCAATTTCTAAACTTTTTCAGACATCTTAAAACCATTATTTTTCAACTAAACTTAACTCAAACTTAAAAAGTGCCCTGATGCATCAAGAAGAATTTTTTTAAAATCTTTCACTAATTTTCTTTTGATTATGAAACATTCTATACAAAAACTAATAGGCAGTGCATATACAAAGATTTAATATAAAAATCGTAAATGCAAATATGAAGAGCTCTTGAGAACTCTAAGGAGATCAAGACAAGATTTACATTCAACATATACAAACATAAACCTATTGATTCTTGATAAACTTAACTTAATCTATCCTTTGATATTTACTTCACTGTTTATTCCATTATTCTCATTTTCTTCATGTTTTAACTT
>JAOXYD010197970.1:0-22730 GCA_028565735.1 Pinacopodium congolense | reverse complement strand
TTCTAGACCTTTAGAACTATTACATATGGATTTATTTGGTCCATCTAGAATTGCTAGCTTAGGTGGAAAATTGTATGAATATACAATTAACATTACTTTTTTCAAAATTTAAAGAAATGACACACAAATCTTATAATAAGAAGGTGCTTTAAATCAAGTATTTATTATTTTTATAATATCTATTACTTTTTAAAAATAAAAGTCAATTTTAAGCATTTAAAGGAATAAAGAATGATATAACTATCTAGTCTAAATGCTTTTACATCTCAAAATAATATCCTTATTATGTTAAAAAAATATAAACTTAGCTGAAAACTAAGAGTGCTTCTTAGAGGAAAACAAAAATATATAATAACAACAAATTTCTTTTTTCCTTTATTTAATACTTGTTATACTTCATTATCTTTAAAAGAAACACTCTTTATTTTCTTTTTCCCTTTTTACTTGTTACTTCAAATAATTTCTAATTTTCTTACGTACATTAAATACTACTTTCGTGTATGAACCAATATTATCCTTTACACTAGCAAAATATTCTTTCATTCTATAAGCTCCTACATCTTTAAACACTGTACTACAAAATATGCAATTATATTAAGTATTATCATTAAATGTTTGAGTAGAAGAAAAATAATTCCATACTACATTAACTTCACAATGAGTAGAAGATATTATGTCCTTTAATTCTCTTTTTTGATGATCGAATATTCTCTATTGTAATCTTAACTTGAAAAATATATGAAATATATTATTGAACTTTATAAAAATAAATCTAAAATTTTATATTTGATTTAATTTTGTTATAATAATCCTTGTTAAGATTAGTTTTGTTTATTGAGATCATAATTTTTTGGGTTAATTTGTTTGATAAAGAAAAATTGGGAACTTTAAATAAAAAAATATTTAAGAAAAAGCAAAATAAGAAAGAGTATTAGTGCTAAAAAATAAGACACAAATAACATATATAAGCTACCTTAAATAGTAAAAGAAGGAGATGTTGCATCAAAGGAGGAATTTTAAAGCACTCAAATGACTAAAAACCAAAAATAACATGCTAGAGATGAATTATATTGAGTTTCTATATATGTTTTAACATGATTTCATCCAGATATTTGATGCAAAAGTGTCTAATTTGTATTTCTTTTTAATGTACATGCAGGATTAAGCATTGGACACAAATATGAATTAAAAAGACTAAGTTTGGATGAGATTTGGATAAGAATCAGCTAAGGAGTCAAATTATGAACCTTTAATGGCGGGTATTAATGAAGTTGTTGATAGTCTTAAAAATCATCGTTTAGTCAATTTTCAAGTGCTTCAATGGTGGCTAAGCAAGGCTGTTGATAACACTGTTAACTGTCATTGAGCATCCTAGAAATGAAGAAAATATGGGCAATTAAGACTTTTTCACCTCCAAACCTCTTCAACTCTAAAGAAGATATATAAATAGATGACGAGGAAGTAGATATCAGAGGTTTGGCTCTTCACTTGAGCAACCCCTTTATTCTTCTTATTTTCCTTTTTTCATGTTATGTTGTTAGATTAGTTGTTTAGATGCAATTTACTTTTTATTTTATTGATTTAGCTACTGTCCTTCTATTTTCATTTTATTTTTATTGTTATTTCATCTTAGATTTGTTTAAATAGTTGTTAAACCTTTGAATATTGTTAATCTAATGTTTAATTTTTAATTTCCAACGTTGTCTTTCTTGTTTTCTTTATGATTTTTGCAATTTTAGTTTGCATTCTTGTTAAATTTGATATGATAGCTTAGGGTCTGTTTAAATTGGATTTTGTTTTTGGATTTTCTAAACACAAAAATCAATAAAGAACATCACAAAAATCGAAAAAAAAGCATACTAATACAGCACAGAAATCGAGATAGATAACACAAAAATCTATAACAATGCACAAAATTTAATAGAAAAATATAACAACCACAACCAAAAGCTCAATCAAATAGCCCCTTAATTTTATTTGGTTTAGAAGACATTTAATGGATTAATGGGTTATAATTATGATACAGGAATTGATTTTTGAATAGGTTTTGTATTCTATGCTAGAGTTGGATTAAAACTCTAATCCAAGAATTAAAGATTATTGATAAGATTAATCATTATATTGATAATTTCTATTTCAATTACTAGGTTTAAACTTTTGATTCGTAATTATCATTAACAATTACCATAGGTGGCAATAGGCTAATTAAATTTGTAATTGTGATTTATTCAATTTAACCTAGGTTTCTGATTCTTTAGGTCGCATGATCCGTGCCTGTGAGGCTATAACCCAAGTTAGTTGTTCCCTAATTGTTAATGTTGTTACAACTTTGAATTTAAAGATTGTATCTTAGGTTATCGTTTGGTTAGGAGTAAATTTACGATCGTATCGAATTTATCTAAAATTGGAGGAATAAGAACGAAGGTTGTACCTAAATTTATAGGCTAGCATCTTAGGCATAAAATAATTTATACGTTTTTTTATCAATTGTAATTCATGAATCCAAAAAATATCTTCTGCTTATCTTTTCGTTATGGTTATCTATTTCTCGTTTATTTGAATTAGTTCCTTAGTTTTCTTTTCTATTTATTTTAATTTTATCGCACCAAAGGATTTTTTATTTCTTTTTATTTTCTTTTGCTCAATATTAGAAATAGCTAAAACACTACCAATTCTTTATTGACTTACCCTACTATATAGTTAGGAGGTTAGATTAAGTATTCATTCTTTAGTAGTCAGCGACAGACTTTACCAAAATTTTGGCAGTATTAATGAGAAACTGGCGTTAGTGTTTTGTTATTTCTTGTTTTATTTTTTTTTGTTTTATTTTTATCTTTGTTACCTTATCTTTTGTTTGTTTTAGTTTTACAACTCATTCAAACGAGAATTTTAGCGGCAATGGCTCATTATGCTATCTTGAGATTAGCGATCCTTACATCCTTCTTCGAGCAAGTAGTGATAGATGAAGAACAAGCTAAGATATGTAATAGTCACTTATTTTCAGGTTTTGCTTCTGATCCGTGTTTTACATTTCAATATAAGCAGTAGATCTATGCGTGTAATGGTTTCCATGGCCAATAAGAATGGTATAATCCTTACGCCCTTTGTTACATTTCGAGGTGGGAGGATTATCCTAATTTTCAATATGGGAGCACTCAATAAGGAGTTGATTTCAAATTCGTACCCTTTGCTACATTTCATCAATAAGGATTACATTGTCTATTAAGATGCTGATTCCATTCTTTGCCAAGAAGCTACCGAAATCAAACACATCTTTAGCATATGCCTCCACCTATGCCACCGTTACAAGTTAATAGGATATCCTTGAAGGAGATTGTATAAAGTTTGGCTATGAACACTCTACAATTTCAGTAAGAAATGAGGAGTAGTTTGAAGAACTTGAAGAATTACATGAGCCAATTAACAGATTATGTGGCACAACTACAAACTTAAGTTTTTACAAGTCTCCCTAGTCAACTGGAGAGTTACCTTATAGAGAATGTGACTATTATTTCTTCGCAAAGGAAGGAGCAACTGAAAGATCAGATGGGGGAAGAGATGACTACTCAAGAAAATAATGAGGATGAAAAATCTCTTATGGTAAGTAATATATCTTTGTTATTAATAACCATGTTTCGATTTTTTTTTTCTATCATTTTAAAGAAAGAAAAAGAAAAGAAGAAAATAGAACAAGAGTCACAGGATGCAACGTTTTTCAAAGAGTTGTGGGCAAATAAGTTGAAGTTAGAAGGTGATGAGCAGGATAAAAAGTCTTCACACCCATCACTTAATCCCCTGGGAGACCATCTTAGATTAAAAGTGAGGCCTGTAATAAAGAGTAGACCTTGGAGTTTGACAAAGAAGCAACGCAATCCCACATATTCAATATTACACATCATCCTACTGCTTATGAGTCTATTTCGAGAGAAGCTGTTCTGAGCTCATTAATGGCTTTATGTGTGTTTCTTGTAGGGCTCAACTTTCCATTTGACACTAGATGATGTGCGAAATATGAGTTGATATAAAGACCTAAAATAAATGCTTGTTGTTGGGAGGCAACCCAACTTTTCCTTTAAGTTTTTGTGTCTTTTCTCTCTGCTAGATAGGTTTATAGTTGTTTTTTCTTTGAGTGATTTTTCTTGCTTTTTTTAATTTGCTTTGTTTTGTAGGTGTGAAATTGAATTTCATCCTCTTTGATCAAGGACTTCATGGTTATCTCAATCTAGGGGAGTATTCTTCTTCTCATTCCTCTTTGTGTTTTCATTACTTTTGGAATATTGAGGATAATGTCCAGTTTAAATCTAGGGTTGGGGAACATGTTAAAATTTCTTGCTCTTGAGTTATTGTAAATCTAAAAGTGATTATTTGAATGTTTTATCTTAAAATGATATTTATTTTTCGTTGATTATTAATTATAATATTTAAATGCAATTGATGTCTTTAATTCAGTAAATATTGATCGATTTTTAAATGATTTCTAACCTTAAATTTTTTTTGTTTTTGTTTTTCTTTTGAGTGCTTATATGCGTTTAATAACCCATTTGTGTAATATTAAGTGCTTAAGATCATTTTATATGGTTTCTCATGTGAATTTAGAATAGAATGTTTTTTTTATTCGAAAAAAAAGTGTGCTTGTTGAATAAGAGAGCATATTTTTCACTTCACTATCTCTAATCTAATGTAAAGTTTAAAATTATGAGTGGTACTATTAACCATTTAAGAATGTGATCTAACCTAATAACTAAGGGTATTCACGACAAAATATTCATCTTTACATCAAAAGTTAGATGACATTACAAATAAGCTATAAAAAAGTATCCTAGCTTAGTAAATGGGGTGTTTCATGAAAAAGTATTTGTTTTCGTGTAAAAAGATTAGGTGATGTCTTATAAAATGCTCTAAAGTTGAATTTAGGCTTTGTTTTAGTTGTTTTATAAATCCTTGACTGGATTCATATGATAAACTCTATGAAATAACTTGAATACTTGGTATTACACATTAAAGATTGCTTATGTACTAACTTTATGCTTCGTGTGTCTTTAACTAAGTTTTTGTCATGATAGAGTTAAGATTTGAGAATTAGATTAAAGACATTGATTGATTTTTGTTTGTGCTTAGTTAGCTCTTGATTTTGGATTGAGATTGTTTAAGTAGAATATTTAAGTCATTACTTGAAGACAAGTAATAGTTTAAGTGTGGGAGTATTTGATAGGAATGAGTTATATTAAATTTGCAAATATATTTTAACATAGTTTCATCCCTATCTTTAATGTAAAAGTGCCTAATTTGTATTTCTTTTGAGTTTACATACGATATTAAGCATTGAATATAAATACCAATTGAAAAGATCAAGTTTGGATGAGATTTGGAGAAAAATCAACCAAACAGTCAAATTTTAGACCTTTAATAATGGGTATTAACAACACTGTTGATAGTTTAGAAACCCCTATGTATAATCAGTTTTCAAGTTCTTTATTATTGATTAGGCAAGGGTCGTTGATGCACTGTTAACCACTATTGAGCATCTTTAAAATTATTATAAAAAAAGACAATAAAGACTTTTTCACCTCTAACCTCTCTAACCCTAGAGAGGACATATAAATAGATAAAAAGGGAGTAGATTTCGGAGTTTTGGCTCCCTACATGGGCAACCCCTTTATGCTTCTTATTTTCCTTAGGTTTTTAGGTTATTTTCATTCTCTTTTCATCTGGTTTTATGTTCTATTGTTAGATTAGTTATTTACAAGTAATTTATTCCTATTTTGATGATTTTGCTACTGTCTTCTATTTTCATTTTTTTCCATTTTATTTGGATTTTATTTAAATATTTGTTAAACCTTTTAATATTGTTAATCTAATGTTTAATCTTTAATTTCTAGCATTGTCTTTCTTGTTTTCTTTTTGAATTATGTAATTTCTATTTATGTTCTTGTTAATTTCAATATGTTAGCTTATTTTTATTTTGATTAGAAGATATTTAATGGATTAATGAGTTATAACCATGAGATTAGAATTAGGTTTTAAATGAGTTTTGTATTTTATGCTACGGTTAGATTAAAACTTCGATTGAATGCCAAGAATTAGGCATTATTCATAGAATTGATAACCTTATTAGTAATTTCTAGGTTTGATATTTTGATCCATAATTGTCATTAACGATATTTGATATAGACTAATTGAATTTGTAATTGAAACTTTATTAATTTAGCCTAGGGTTTTGATTATTTAGTTTGCATGATCCATTCATGCAAGGTTATGGCCTATGTTAGTTTTTCTCTAATTTTTAACACTACCGTGTCTTTAAATTTAGAGACCGTATCTTATGTTATCGTGTGATTATGGGTAAATTTACGATCTTATTAGATTTATCTAAAATAAGAGGAAGGAGGACGAAGGTTGCACCTAAGTCTATAGATTAGCATCTTAGGCATAACATAATTTACACATTTTGATGATCAATTGTAATTTATGAATCTTGATAATATCTTCTACCCATATTTTTGTTATAGTTATCTATTTCTTGTCCTATTATGTCAATGCTTATTTATGTTAATTTCGTTAGTTTTACTTTTCGTTTATTTTAATTTCATCGCACCAAAAGATTTTTTTCTTTTCTTTTTCTTTTACACAGCATTAGAAATAATTTTGGTGTAAGATCAACCTTGAATTACCCTAATACATAGTTAGATTATATTAGTTATTTATTATTTGGTAATCAGTGATAAAATTTACCATAACATTGCATTAAGAGGACATTTTGTTTCATTATTTCATTATTCCTCTATCATGTGATTTAATCCCTTAGAAAGTCATTTTTAACACCACTTTAAAATCTAAAACGATGTTACAGTATTGGGATTAGTACCAAATCGAATGCCTTTCAAATAATAAAACTGAACTAAGAAGCAATAGCTACAAAACATATTACAAAACACCTAAAGTGAAATGATGTCTAAAGATTTTAATCCAAACTCAAAATGACATGATAAAGTTCTAAAAATAGGTTTAGAGGAGATGGACTATGATAATGACAAAAAGAGAAGAAGAAACAGGAAAATAGTAATAGAATTTGTGATTGGAGAATCTGTAGCTTAAGAGGAATGACAGAGAGAGAGAAGGATAGAGAGAAAGAGAGACGGAGAAATAGATACATTAATTTACTAGAGAGAAAGAGAGACTGAAAAATAGATACATTGATTTATTCAACAATTAGATAAAAGATGATAAAGAAGAAATCGAGTCCAAATTAAATGCACTATGTTTTCTAATTTTTCTAAAATTAGTTAAATTAATTGGTTTTAAGTTTAAATTATATATATGAAATCAAACCGACCAGTTAAATCCAGTTGAACTACTTAATCTAATTCAATTTTCTTACATTGAAATTAAATAGTTATAATTTTGTTTATAGATAGTAACTCTCATTTTTTTTGTAGAAAATATACATAAATTTAATGAAAAGGGTGAATTTTGTGTTGTATTTAATGGAGGAGGCTTTTAAAGTCAAACTATGTATTTCTCTTGTATTCCACATTCATTCCCTTTATTCTCCTCCTTATTATTTCGCTTTTTTACGTATGATATTAGTAGTTAAGTTTGTGTATTTATAAACATAATTTCTTCTAGCTAATTATATTATAATTACACTATTTTAAAATTATCATATCAAGATCAAGGTTTAGAAAAACGATATAAATTGGTCCATATTAGCCTGTTTATACAGTACTAAGCTAAGCTTGATATGTATAAGGTTCCATATTATGCTCGACCAATGTATCAACCAGTTTTGGGTAATACCAACTCATAATGGTCAGTATTCGATATACAAGATCAAAACTGAGGCCAAAATATAAATATCAAATTTTATAGGGACTAAATTACAAATATCCTACAATTTCAAAACTATTGATCTACCATTGTAAGATTGTTTGATCAGTGCCACACCAATCGATTGGTCTAGCACTGGTTGACCAATGTGTCATTAAAAATTGATAGCTTCCCTTCTTTCCTTCTTTTCTTCTTTTCTTTCTCTTCTTACCTTTAGTCCTCTTTGTCGCAAAGCCATAAATCTTCCATTTTCCATACAAAGCTCATTTATTCGAATTTAAGTGTTGTATTAGAGTGTTTTTTTATTATTTCTGTGATATTCTTTATTGATTTTTGTGTTTAGAAAATACAAAAACCAAATATGAAAACTGAATCGTTTTCAAACTACCTTAACTTTTAAAATTAAGAATTTTCAATTTCATTAATTTTTCATGCAATTAATTATGAATTAGTATTTAATTCATCAATTGTAAGCATTGTAGAAGTTGATTTTCTTATGAATGCATATAGATTGAATCAAACTCGAATATAGGAAGAATTATGGTTTTAGAATTAAGAATTCTCAATTTTTAATAAAATTGAGTTATCTTTTTCAAAATTGAATGGATATTTATGAAAATAGAAGTAAGATTGAGCTAGAGGAATTATCGATTGCGTCTAATTTTATAGAATAGACATATAGAACTGGGAGTTTTTCAATGTTTAGTAAATTATTTTTCAAATTTTAATATTTATTTATGCAATTAGAAGTATGATTGGGCTAGCATAATCATCAATTGTATCTCATTTTATAAAATTTAAAATTCCCCTAATTTAGGCATACCAAAATTCGATAGTTTTTAATTTTTAGTGAAATTATTATGTTTTTCATAATTAAATGTATATGCATGAAATTAGAAGTATGGTTAAACTACTACAATAGTCCATTGTATCTCATTTTATAGAATTAAAAATTTTCCCAGTTTAAGCATATAAAAAATAGATATTCTTTTAAAAAATTTTAGTGAAATTATGTTTTTTTTTTCAAAATTGTATGTATATTCGCAAAATTAAAAGTATGATTGAGTTGGTAAAATCATCAATTAAATATATGTCATAACTTATATTTGTTTTTTAGGTACAATTAGTTTGCTATATTTAATGTTTTAATCAATTATATTAATTTTTACAAGTAAATGGAGAGGAGGATGACTTATATTACTTATAGTGATACTTCAGTCCCTTTTGGAAGATACGAGCATCTAATATAAGCTTATGGGAGACTTGTTCTTGGCCTAAGGAACAAGGTTATATGCCTGTATTATGACAAACATTTGAGAGGTGAAGGAATCACTAGATTGATGAAGCATTTAGATGGAATTAATAGTGACATGAATCCTTGCAAGAAGGTTCTTTATGATATGAAGTAGCGGATGAAAACTTTGACTGAAGATTATCAAGTTGATAAAGATAAAAGGCAAAGATTGAGTTTTAAAATTGGCAGTGGGTTTTATTTATAATGGTGTACTTGATGGTGATGCAACCAATTTTGATGGATTTTGTGGTCCTTTTATCGAGTAAGAAGAGAGTGGTTTAGGTAATAGAGAGGTGAGGCAAAAAAAAGGAAAATCATTTTCTAGTTCTTTTACTCTAAGAATAACTATAAGAGCTCAATCTTCTATTCATATTTCCATGTAAATGAGGGAACCAGGTTATAATGTAAATATGGTAATAGTTAGATGATGGTATAATATAGGTGTGCCATTTAATACTACTCAATCTTACTATTATTAGTCTATAATGAATGTTATTACCTCATATGATCCAAAATATAAAGTTCTTTTAATAAATGACTAGAGAGGTAAACTTATGAGCATTTCTGTTAGTGAAATGAAAGATTATTTGGAAGAAAAAGGAATGACATGAGCTATTTATAGGTGTTCATTCATCTATGATGGTTGAGCTTAAAAATATTATTCAGTTTATTACAGACAATGATTTTGCCTATAGATGAGAGGAGATTATAGAGTACGTATAATTATTTCTTTTAGATTTTGTGTGCTGCATATTGTTTTGATTTGATATTGAAAAATATTAGAAATGGTAGATATTTTTTATGGCAAAAAAGTCTATACAAAAGGCAAAGAAGATGATAAAGTTTTTTTATAAAGATGTATGCGTGTTGACTTTGATGAGGAGAAATTTTACTAACAATAAGAACTTATATCACCCTGCAATTACAAAATTTGCAACCAATTTCTTATCATTTTATAGTTTTGTGATTATAAAAAAGGAGTTAAGATAGATGTTTATGAGCGCAAGTAGGTTGGTTCTTAAAATGCTATGTCTAATGTCAAATTGGAGGTTGTAAGGATTATGCTTAAAAATAGTAAGTTTTGATACAATTATCAATTTGTGATTTAAGTTTATAAGCCTTTCATTAAACTGCCTCGTCTAGTAGATAATAATGATAAGTATATAATTGAATATCTTTACGATGTTATAGAAAAGGCGAAGCAAACAATAAAGGCCAACTTAAGTAATGGATCTTCTCTGTACACTCCTTTCCTTTATGACATTAATAACAGACGAGAAAGGTAGTTTTACTCTCCTTTATTTACTAATGGGAAATTTTTTAATCTATGTGTCTATTTTAAGCCTAATGTTAATAAGAAAGCTAAAGTTAACAAGTGGATACTGATAACTATCACTATAATTATCGGATATAAGGATAGAGGTATATAAGGATACTTGTGGTAATTTCAGTTTGATCATAACAGTACGACAAGGTGATAAGATATATCTATATTATTTCTTTAATATTGTGACCTGTTTAAAATTAATCATTATTTCATTTTGTTTATAAGTTTCTTTTTGTTTTCTTACAATTTTTTAATGAGATAAATTTGAAAGCAATGTTTCAGAATTACAGAGGTTTGCAATGCAAATTTTGAGTCAATTTACGAGTACTAGTAAGTGTGAAAAGAATTGGAGTACATTTGATTTTATCCACTCTAAGAAGAGGAATAGATTGGAATATAAGAGGTTAAATAATTTGATCTTTATTATATACAATTTGAAATTATAAGAGAGATATATTATTTTGTTATTGCCATTATTAAGTTCAATATAATTTCTCAAATTTTGATAGTAATTTTATTTTATTTATTTAATAGGATTCTTATTAGAATAAGCAATTCTCTAGATCTTATTTTCTTGAATCATATTAATGTTTTAGTGGATTGAATTTTTTAGTAATAAAGTATTTCTAATGAAAATAACTTGGAAGATAATGTTGATTGGGAGAGTATTGACATGGTATTTGGTACAATGAGGTTGAATGATGGTGGTGATGAGATTCCTTTTAATTATAAGGACTTTATACTAAATGGTAATTGGACCAAGAACAATTTTAATGGATTTGGTTCTTAAAAATGAGGATTCAAGTTTTTCAAGTTTTATTCTCTTTCTTACTTGTATTTGATGCATATGTTAAATTTTATATATGTTATATAAATAAAATACTTCTAATTATAAATGTTTTTGTTTTAGGGTTCAGTTATGCTTTATGAAGTTTTTATGCAGGATAACCGTGTTTTTTTAAATGTTTATTATTTGATGCATGGTTCTTTTTTATGATGTTTGAATACAACTGATTATGGTTTTATGAATTATTATTATTTCATGATATTTTAATGCATTATTCTTAAGTTATAATGGTTTAATGTATTCTATTTTTTATTATATTAATTAATGTTGTTATTTATTGGAGAAATATATGAAAATTAATATTAACATGAATGAGGAGAAGAGTTATTATTGTATATTGTTATTGTGTTATAATATTTACATGTATTGTTCTTAAGTTATGATGGTTTGATGTATTATTCTTTTTAATATATTAATTTAAGTTGTTATGTATATGAATATATTAATATTAACAGGAATTATAAAAATAATTGTTATTATATTATATTTATTATTATTTGAGAAAAGTTGAAGTAAAACTAACATGGGGATGCATAATATATACAGGAATTATTTTATATATCTTACAAATTTCAAAAATTATTTTATAATTTTAAAAAGTTGTACATTATCAATACTGGTATTGACACCATATCATATCATCACCAAATTCGTTACTAATACAGTATTGATTTTTGAAACATTGGTAAGACTCCTATTAAAATTTCCTATTGTCTGATGAATAGTAGTGCAAGCTGAAGTTGCTTACCACATTGGTGGCTTGCATGTGATGATATATCATTAACCAATTGGTAAGCTATAATCTTTTTAGAGATAAAATGATCACGACACTTTGATTATTACAAACAAAATGGTTGTCATATTTCAATCTAGATTCATCTTTAGGGAAATGCTAATAATATTTTTAATATATTCACAATTACATTTATTTGATCACATCATTTAATTAGTTATGATTTATCTAGATATTTGATGCATATATAACCTTGATTTTATTTATGTATATCTAATTTATAATTTGGTATGAGATTTTGTTTGTAATAAGAACTTGAATAGAGTAAACACATAAATTTCACGAGAAAGATATAAGTTTTATATTGTGTTCATATGATAGTTTTCTACATCGAGTCACTTAAAACTCTCTCCCCCTTTTATTCCCTTGAATCTATTTCTCTTACTTTTTTGTTATGTATTTGAACATGGTGTAATAGCTAAATTTGTGAATTCATATTTGCAATTTCATCTAAATAAATGTTTTATAATCACAAAATCTTAATATGTCACATAATTTACCGAATCAGGTAAACCTCTTCCCTTCCACCCTCCCAAATTCGCACCCTTTATCCTTTTTCTATTTACTTTATTTACTATTTTAGCAAAGAAGAAATATGTTCTTTTAATAAGTATTGACTTAACTAAAGTTATGTATTATTCTTATTTTATTTTTAGTTGGCTCATTGATAAAATCACCTTGATTGATGTTTTATAATTGTACTCAAAGTTTATGCACTCTTGTTGATTAGTTGTTAACTTTTGATCTTTAATGTTGATTAAATAAAAATAGAGAATTATTTGTAGAATTAATTTGAGTCTCAATAGTTTTTCTCTCCCTTAAAAGAGGTCTCATTTAAATATCTTGTTGTCTTGCTTTATGTTTGAGTTTATGATTTGTAGTATTGCGCATGATTGTTTTTCACAAGAATATTAGCGTAGTCCGATTATCGTAAGTTGATTTCATATTTATCAGACTTTTTATATTTTTTTCAAGGAAAGTATTCTTTAATATATATATTATGCAGTTTTATTAAGTTATCATTTTGTGCCGAATGATTGGTTTATACCTTTTCATGAAACCTTAATTCAATTGCTCCCCATAATCACCAACTTGAATGGGATTAATTCTCATAGAGTGAGGTGAATCTATGAATAATATAATCCTATAGTAATTAAAATGTGACCGAAAGAAAATCTCAATAGCACCTTATGATAAACATACATTATTAAAAGGGCTTAAAATCAAGGTTTTAAATACCGTTTCATTCTAGCTGGTATTGTTGGAATGTATTGTATCAGTATGAAAATGGAATGATATTAACCCTTGTTGTTTCGAAAAATAGTACAGAGCAGTACTAGTCATTCTGACTAGTATCGATTGATGTTGTACCAAGGAACAAACTGAAAATTGAAGAAAATTTTCAACCAAAAACCGCTCACTCGTTGCTACTCATCGTTGTCTTCTCCTCTGAGGAACTAGCTTCTCCATTGACCAACGATTCTTTGCAAACGCCAACACCTACCTTTTGCCCTACTCCCTATGACACCACCAATTCTCCACCCCCAAGTGTCGACGCTTCTTTCTCTACACTTCTAATCTTCAATTCCCTTCTGCGCTTTTGTTTTGGAGTTTTTTAACTATGGAGTAAGCCTTGCAAAGTTTTTTTTTTAAACGAAATTAAATTAAAAACCACAACATATCTAAAACCTAACCAGAACCATTTTCAAACGCTCATAGGAAAAAACAACAATCACCCACCAGCCTTAGGACCTTACATAAGTCATGCTAATAGAATACACTTGGGGTTACAAAATGAAATGCTACCATTGGGACTCAAGATGTCTCCTTTCCCTCTCTCAAATCCATCCAAGAATTTTTGTAGTTGAAGATTGCCTAACAATGTTGACTTCACAGACTAGCACTCATTTGCAAGGGAGCCACATTCCATTGATCTTTCAATAATTAGTCACCTTCGGTAAGTAGCCTTGCAAAGTTACAGAACATGGATTTAATTTGATATTAGAATTTGAACTTAGTACTGCAATATAGTTAATTGTTGGAATCAGTTCCACTTGAAAGTTGAAACTTGTGCATTGCTTTAATAGTAACTATCTTATATGTTATTTTTTCTTATTAATAATTATTCCTTTTAATTTTTAAAGAAATTATGTAAAAATTTTATTATTTATTTATTTATGTTTAACTTTATCAGAAAAAAAGTCTAAAGTTTAATTGGGTATACTCTAAATTTTGATTGTGATAATTTATAATAATTGATATAATTATCAGACTTTGAAAATTGCATCAAGTGTTATTAGTTTAGATTTTATAAATTATAATTAAAATTTATCAATTTATGGTTAAATTATTTCTAATTATTTTAAAATTGAATTAATTTTCATGAAATTAAAGGTGAAATGATGCTAATTAAAGTATTATTAAGAGATGATTATATCAATTACTATTGGTTTAGTGTTTATAAATTATAATTAAGATTTATCAATTTATGGTTAAATTATATCTAACTAATTTAAAATTAAATTAATTTTCATTGAATTGAATATGAAATTTTACTAATTGAAGCATTATTAAGAAAGGAATGTATCAATTATTATTAGATTAGAATTTATCAATTATAATTGACACTTATCAATTTATTGCTTGATGTTTGCAATAAATAGGAATAAATATATTGTTGTTATTATGTTAAATTTATATTATTGTTAATTTTTTGAGACATAATTGAAGTAAAATTAAAAACATAAAATATAATATATAAGAGGACTATTTTGTAAATTTTATAAAATTTAATGATTAATTTATAATTTTAAAAAATATCTAAAATGGTACTAGTATTAACCGGTACTGATACAATATCGTTCTAAAACTAAATTTAATATCGATACTGGTATGATATTTAAAATATTACTTAAAAATAACAATATCAATATAATATCATTACAAAATTAAATGAAATATCAGCACCAATATAATATTTTAAACATTATTTGAAATCCTATTCATGGGGGCACTTAATGTTAAAGTCAATAAAGGTTTGAATTGCTTATTGTGACAAAATAATGCATAGACAAAGACTTAAAAAAATAAAAGGGGAAATATTGGTCACATGATGATTTGGACACATGTAGTGGAAGAACGATAAGGAAAGAGGGAAAGAAAATATTTGATCCCGACAATGACTGCATAATAATTATAGTATTTAAATGCAATTGATGCCTTTAATTTGGTAAATACTTACCAATTCTTAAATAATTTCTAACCCTAATTTTTTTGTTTTTCTTTTTTCTTTGGTGTGCTTGTATATGTTTAATAACACCTTTTGTATAATATTAAGTTCTTAAGATCATTTTATATGGTTTTTCATGTGAATTTGGAATAGGATATTTTGTTTAAATTGAAAAAAATAGTGTGTTTGTTGAATAAGAGAGCATATTTTTCACTTCACTATCTTCAATCTAATTTAAAGTTTGAAGATATGAGTGGTACTATTAACCATTTGAGAACATGATCTAACCTAATAACCAGGAGTGTTCACAACAAAATGTTCTCTTTTACATAAAAAAGTTAGATGACATCTCAAATAAGTTAAAAAGAAGTTTCCCTAATTCGGTAACTGGGGTATTTCATGACAAGGTATTAGTCTTCAAGTAAAAAGATTAGGTGATCTATTATAAAATGTTATAAAGTTGAATTTATATTTGTTTGAGTTGTTTTATACATCTTTGACTAGATTCATATGATAAAATTTATGAAATAACTTGAATGCTTGGTATTATACATTAAGGTTTCCTTTTTTACTAACTTTATGCTTTATGTGTATTTAACCAAGTTTTTGTGATGATAGAGTTAAGATTTAGGAATTAAATTAAAGACATTGATCGATTTTTGTTTATACTCAATTAGCTCTTGACTTTGTATTGAAATTGTTTAAGCAGAACATTTAAGTCATTACTTGAGGACAAATAATAGTTCAAGTGTGGGAGTCTTTGATAGGAATGAATTATATTAAGTTTGCACATATGTTTTAACATAGTTTCATCCTATCTTTGATGTAAAAGTGCCTAATTTGTATTCCTTTTGACTTTACAAACAAGATTAAGCATTGGACATAAATACCAATTAAAAAGATCAAGTTTGGATGAGATTTGGAGAAAAATCAGCCAAAGAGTCAATTTTAGATCTTCAACAGTGGGTATTAATAATGTCATTAATAGTATATAAAACCACCGTTCATAGTCAATTTTCAAGTTCTTCATCAGTGACTAGGAAAGGGGCGTTGATACACTATTAACCATTGTTGAACGTCCTAGAAAAAAAAAAGGCAATCAAGACTTTTTCACCTCTAACCTCACTAATCCTAGAGAGGACATATAAGTAGATGAAGAGGGAGTAGATTTCTGAGTTTTGGCTCCCTACCTAGGTAGCCAGTTTATGCTTCTTATTTTCCTTAGGTTTTTAGGCTATTTTCATTCTCTTTTCATCTTGTTTTATGTTTTATTGTTAGATTAGTTGTTTAGATGTAATTTATTCATGATTTGTTGATTTCACTACTGTCTTCGATCTTCATTTTTCCATTTTATTTGGGTTTTGATTAAATAGTTGTTAAACCTTTTAATATTTTTAATATAGTGTTTAATATTTAATTTCCATCAATTTCTTTCTTATTTTCTTTATAATTTTTGTAATTTCTATATGTGTTCTTGTTAAATTCAATATGTTGGCTTAGTTTTATTTCGATTAGAAGATATTTGATGGATTAATGAGTTATAACCGTGAGATTGGAATTGGGTTTTGAATGGGTTTTATGTTTTATGCTAGGCCTGGATCAAAACTTTGATTGAATGCCAAGAATTAGGTATTATTCATAGGAATGGTAATCTTATTAGTAATTTCTAGTTCAATTGCTAGGTTGGATCTTTTGATCTGTAATTATTATTAATGATTACCATAAGTGGGCATAGACTAATTAAATTTTTAATTGAGTTTTGATCCGTAATTATTATTAATGATTACCATAAGTGGGCATAGACTAATTGAATTTTTAATTGAGACTTAATTAATTAAGCCTAAGATTATGATTATTTAGTTTACATGATCCATGCATGCAAGGTTGTGGCCTATATTAGTTATTCCCTAATTTTTAATACTATTGTGTCTTTGAATCTAAAGATTGTATCTTATGTTATTTTGTGATTAAGGGTAAATTTACGATCGTATTAGATTTATCTAAAATAAGAGAAATTAAGATGAATGTCATACCTAAGTTTATAGATTAGCATCTTAGGAATAATACAGTTTACACTTTTTCTATGATCATTTATAATTTACAAATCTCAATAATATCTTCTGCCCATCTTTTTGTTATTGTTATATATTTCTTATCCTGTTGTGTCAATTCTCGTTCATGTTAATTTCGTTAGTTTTACTTTCTATTTGGTTTAATTTCATCTCACCAAAGGATTTTTATTTCTTTTCTTTTTCTTTTTCACAACATTAGAAATAACTTTTCTATGAGATCGACCTTAACTTATCTTACTACATAGTTATATTAGGTTAGATATTTATTATTTGGTAATCAGTGATAAACTTTATCAGAATGTTGCATTAAGAGAGACATTTTGTTTCATTATTTCTCTATCATGTGCTTTGATCCCTCAAAGTCATTTTTAACACCACTTAAAAGCCTAAAACGATGTTGCAATATCGAGATTAGAACTAAATTGAATGCCTTTTCGATAATAAAACTAAAATAAGAAGTAGTTGTAAAACATATTACACAACACGCAAAGTGAAATGATGTCCAGAGATTTTAATCCAAAGTTAAAATGACATGATAAAGTTCTTAAAATAGGTGAAGGAGGAGATGGACTGTGGCAATGAAAAAGAGAAGAAGAAATAGGAAAATAGTAACGGAATCTAAAATTGGAGAATCTGTGACTAAAGAGAAATGATGGAGAGAGAGAAGGATATAGAGAAAGAGAGATGGAGAAATAGATAGATTGATTTATTCAATAGCTGCATAGAAGATGGTAAAGAAGAAGTCGAGTCCAAACTAAATATATATGTTTTCCAATTTTTCTAAAATTAGTTAAATTAATTGGTTTTAATATTAAAAATTTTTATGTGAAATCAAACCAGCTAGTTAAATCTGGTTGAACTAGTTAATCTAATTCAATTTTCTTATCATTGAAATTAATTAGTTATAATTTTGTTTATAGATAGTAACTCTTATTTTTTTGTAGAAAATATACATGAATTTAATGAAAAAGGTTAATTTTGTGTTGTATTTAATGGAGTAGGCTTTTAAATTCAAACCATGTATTTCTCTTATATTCCACATTCGTTCCCTTTGTTCTCCTCCTTATTATTTCCCCTTTTTTAGGTATGATATCAGTAGTTAAGTTTTTGTATTTATAAACATAATTTCTTCTAGCTAATTATATTATAATTACACTATTTTAAAATTATCATATCAAGATCAAGGTTTAGAAAATCGGTACAAAGTTGGTCCATATTGGCATGTTTGTATAGTACCAACACAAACCTAATATGTATAAGGGCCCATACTGGGATCGACCAATGTACCAGTTAGTTTTGGGTAATACTAACTTGTAACAGTCGGTATTCGATATATAGGATCAAAACCGAGGCCAAAATTTAAATATCGAATTTTATAGGGACTAAATTACAAATATCTTAGAAATTTCAAAACTATCGATATAGCATTTTAAGATTGGTCTATCAGTGCCCCAATTAATTAGTCTAGCACTTGTCGACCAATGTGTTGTTAAAAACTGACAGTTCCCCTTCTTTCCTTCTTTTCTTCTTTTCTTTCTCTTCTCACCTTTAGTCCTCTTCGTCCCAAAGCCATAGATCTTCCATTTTCCATACAAAGCCCATTCATTTGAATTTAAATTTTCACTTCTTACCTTTATCTCACTCTAACAACTTAAAAACTCCTCCTAAAATCACAAAAAATTATAAAAACATCCATTTATCTAAGTTTTGACTTTCATTCTTTTTCCAGTAATTTTTCAAATTTTACGTCAGATTCTGATAAGTGATAGGAAGCTTTAACATCCCTCCTATATTTATATTCATTTCCATCAATTAATTTGAAGAATTTGAAATTGGCAAATTTCTTAACTTTCAAAATTGAGATTTTTCAATGTTGTTAAATTTTCATGCAATTAGTTATGAATTAGTATTTAATTCATCAATTTTAAGCATTACAGAAGTTGGATTTCGTTTAAATGTATATAGATTGAATCAAATTGGAATATAGGAAGAATTATGGATATAAAATTAAGAATTCTCAATTTTTGACAAAATTGAGTTATGTTTTTCAAAATTGAATGGGTATTTGTGAAAATAGAAGTAAGATTGAGTTAGTAAAATTTTCAATTGCATATGATTTTATAGAATTTAAAATTATCCTATTTTAGATGTATGGAAATGGGAGTTTTTCAATGTTTAGTGAATTATTTTTCAAATTTGAATATATATTCACGAAATTAGAAGTATGATTGAGTTAGCATAATCATTAATTGCATTTCATTTTATAAAATTCAATTTTCCCCTAATTTAGGCATATCAAAATTGGATATTTTTTAAGCATAATCATTAATTGCATCTCATTTTATAAAATTTAAAATTTTCTTAATTTAGGCATATCAAAATTGGATTTTTTCAAATTTTAGTGAAATTATTAGGTTTTTCATAATTAAATGCATATATATGAAACATAAGTATGATTTCGTTACTACAATCATCGATTGTATCTAATTTTATAGAATTAAAAAATTTTCTAGCTTAGGCATATAAAAATTAGATATTCTTTTTAAAAATTTAGTGAAATTATGTTATTTTTTCAAAATTTTATGTGTATACCTAAAATTAGAAGTATGATTAAGTTAATAAAATCATTAATTGATTATATATAATAATTTATATTTGTTTATTAGGTACAATTAGTTTGTTATGTTTAATGTTTTAATCAATTACATTAATTTTTATAGGTAAATGGGGAGGAGTTTGACTTAGATTACTCATAGTGATACTTCAGTCGCTTTTGGAAGATACGAGGATTTAATATAAACTCACAGGAGACTTGTTATTGACTTAAGGAACTAGATTATATGTTTATATTATGACAAACAGTTTAGAGGTGGAGGAATCACTTAATTGATGAGGAATTTAGATGGAATTAATATTAATGTGAAGCCTTGCAAGAAGGTTCCTCATGATATGAAGTAGCAAATAAAAACTTTGATTGAAGATTATCAAGGTGAGAAAGATAAAAGGTAGAGATTGAGCTTTAAAATTAACTATGGGATTTTATTTTGCAATGGTGGACTTGATGGTGATGCAATCAATTTTGGTGGATTTAGTGGTCCTTTTATCAAGAAAGATGAGAGTGGTTTAGGTAGTAGGGAGGTGAGGCAAGAAAAGGAAAAACATTGTTTAGTTCTTTTATTCTAAGAAACTATAAGAGTTCAACCTTCTATTGATAGTGCCATGAAAACGAGGGAAGCATGCTATAATGTAAATATGGTAATGATTAGATGATGGTATAATACATGTGTGCCAGTTAATATTGCTCAGTCTTAATATTATCAGTCTACAATGAATGATGTTGCCTCGTATGGTCCAAAATATAAAGCTCTTTGATCGATGACTAGAGAGGTAAACTTATGAGCATTTCTGTTAATGAGATGAAAAATTATTTGGGAGAAAAAAGAATGACATGAGCTATTTATGGGTGTTCACTCATGTATGTTGGTTGAGCTTAAAAACATTATTCAATTCATTACAAACAATGATTTTGCTTATAGATCAACTGAAAGGATATTAAAAAGTACTTATAATTCTTTCCTTTGAGTTCCGTGTACTGCACATTGTCTTGATTTAATATTGAAAAATATTAGAGATGGTAGATATTTTTTATGACAGAAAAGACCATAAAAGACAAAGAAGATGAGAAAGTTTATTTATAAAGATGTATGGGTGTTGACTATGATGAGGAGATATTTGACTAATAGTAGGAACTTATATCACCTTGCAGTGGCAAGATTTGCAACCAATTTCTTATCACTTTATAGATTTGTGATTATGAAAAAGGGGTTGAGATAGATGTTTATGAGTGATAAGTAGGTTGGTTCTCAAAATGCTAGGTCTAATGTCAGATTGAAGATTGTAAGGATTATATTTAAGAATAGTAAGTTTTGATACAATTGTCAGTTTGTGATTCGAGTTGGTAAGCCTTTAGTTAAAGTGTTTCGTCTGGTAGATAATAATGATAATTCCATAATGAAATATCTTTACAATGTTATAGAAAAGGCAAAGGAAGCAATAAAGGGGGCAACTTGAATTGTGGATCTTCTCTGTACACATCTTTCCTCTTTGTCATTAATGATAGATGAGAAAGACAGTTTGACTCTCCTTTATTTACTATTGGGACATTCTTTAATCTAAGTGTCTATTTTAAGCTAATTTCAACAAGATAACTATAACTATAATTATTTGATATAAGATGATATAAGACCTCCTCAACTCTTAAATGGGGGAATATAAAGATACTTATGGTAATTCAGGCTGATCATAGCAGTACAACAAAGAGATAAGATCAATCTTTGTATATATTTCTTTACTATTGTAACATGTTTAAAATTAATCATTACTTCATTTTGTTTGTAAGCTTCTTTTTATTTTCTTACAGTTGTTTAATAAGGTCAATTTGAGAGCAGTGTTTCATAATTACAGAGGTTTGTAACGTGAATTATGAGTAAATTTATGAGTGTTAGTAGGTGTGAAAAGAATTGGAGTACATTGGATTTCATCCACTTAAAGAAGACTAACATACTGGAATATAAAAGGTTGAATAGTTTGATTTTTATACAATTTAAAACTCTAAGAGAGGTATGCTATTTTGTTATTGTCATTTTAAAGGTCAAAATAATTTCTCAACTTTTATGAGTAATCTAATTTTGTTTATTTAATAGGATTCTTAGTAGAATAAGCAATTCTCTATATCCTATTTCCTTGGATCACATTAATGTTTCAACAGATTGGATTTCTGAGTAATCAAGTCTTTGTAATGAAAATAACTTGGAAGATAATATTGGTTGGGAGCGTATTGACATGTCATTTGGTACAATGACGTTGAATGATAATGATGATGAGATTCCTGTTAATTATAAGGACTTTGTACCAAATAAAAATTGGATTAAGTACAAATTTAATGGATTTGGTCCTAAAAAATAAGGATTCAAGTTTTTTAGATTTTTCTTTTTTTTACTTGTATTTGATATATATGTTAAATTATATATATATGCTATATAAATATAAAAATTCTAACTATAAATGTTTTTGTTTCAGGGTTCAGTTTCGCTTTATGAAGTTTTTATGTAGGATAATTATGTTTATTGAGATGTTTATTATTTTATGTAGTGTTCTTTTTTTTTATGATGTTTGAATACAACTGATTATGGTTTCATGAATTATTATTATTTCATAATATTTTAATGTAATGTTCTTAAATTAAAATGGTTTAATGTATTTTTTATTATATTAATTCATGTTGTTATTTATTGGAGAAATATATGAAAATTAAAATTAACATAATGAGGAAAATAGTTAT
>JAOXYD010197953.1:0-35932 GCA_028565735.1 Pinacopodium congolense | reverse complement strand
ATAATACTATATATTATAATAATATATATTAATTATATATACTATAATACAATGATATACTATAATATAATTATTTAATTTTATAAAGCTATTTTGTAAAAGGTTATATTAGGAAATAGGTGTAAATTAATTTTCAATTCTAAATTTGTTCTAACCATGAGTATGAGTAATTTAATTGAATTATATGTTTTAAATGATAACTATCTAAATAAGATAATTCATTTGTAAATAAATTTTACATTCTATATTCATTTGTTTCAAATAAGGGTATGAGTAGAGCCCGTTATGCATTTCCTATATTGGAAAATAAAATCAAGATTTTTTTTGGGTATTTTGGTCTTTTCATTATATAAACATATTCTTCTTATTTTTCCTCTCTTTTTTTCGAAAATTGAAATGTATTAAAGAAAAAAAAACTAGGTTTGGAATAAAAACCAACTACAAAACCAGGAGCTTAGAGCCTAAAGCTAAATAAGAAAGACTTATCACCAAAAAAACTAGAGACCAGCGACTTGACATTTGGAACTAATCGGTCTCCACTCCTCAAAGCCTTCAGATAGCTTTCAAATTCTTGGAATTAGCTTATCCAAACCTTGACTTATAGCAACTTCCCTAACTTTAAATATAACTTTATGGGGTATGTTCTACACACATTATGCAACCACTTCATGCAATCAATTGTTGCGTTCCAATCAAATGAAGTAAATCAATATGCCAACCATTGCATAGAAGAGATTCTTGTCACCTTTGGCTTTAAATTGGCTGTTGATATACCGAAAAGGGAAGTCTGACCAAATATTGCATAAGCGAGACACTTTAAACAAACTTGCCACTCTAGCCTACAGGTCTTCAACATAATGACACTAGAGGGACATATGCTCAATAGTTTCAGGCTCTTATCTACACAATTCACAGCTTCTATTAGCCACTGGGAATTTCAACAAATCCTTTGTCCCTAACCTATTCAACACAGCTAGCCAAAGAACAAAAATAGTAGCTGGAATCATGGAAGCACCCCACACCAAGCTACACCAATCCATCCTCTCCTAGTTACCTAGTAAGAAGAGCTTGCAAGAAGAAATAGAGAAACGGTTAGATGAGTAAGAGGTCTAACACACTAAGTGCCCTTCTTCAGAATTTGGGTGGTAATCAGGCATTTGGTGCATAATGAGGTCTGTATAAGGAGTGGATTTAGTAGGCCAGACCCAGGAATTAGATTGGCTAAACAGTTAGACCTTATAATTCAACGGTATGGTCATTTGGAGGCCTTATAGCTCACTCACTTAATATAAAGGCCTTAAGGTATGCCAGTTACCAAATCAAAACAAAGTCGTATGACCATTCCTTATCCGATGGCAGAAGGATCTTTGAACCTACACACATTTAAGCAGGGGTTGCCTAAATACCCAGGATTGATTATAACTAACCTCTAGATTCGATATGCTACCCCTTCTCAAGTGATAAAGGAGTACTCATTTCGCTCAAAGGCTTTGTTTAACAGTGATCAACTTTCATAACCTTTTGATAAGGAGGGTTTTAGTTGTAATTCGAGTCGAAGGGATACCTAAGAGACTATAAGTCTTTGGCAATCACACATCAATCTATTTAACCTTGAGAATTCTGATCTTTCCTTCAGCTTTACTCCAGAGGAAGTCTTGAAAAAGTCTATCAAGAGTCTTAACCACTTCCTTTTGGATGGTAAGGTGAGAGAACTAATACACATGCATATTAGTGCGAGTGGAAATAACTAACTGTAAACGACCACTATAAGATAGAGTTTTGTTGCACCAATTATGAAACTTCTTATAAATAGAGTCAATCAAAGGATAACAATCACTATAAGAGAGTTTCTTACTATAAATAGGAACACCGAGATACCTTAATGGGAGCTACTGAGGGAAGAAACCCCAATCCAATGCAACACTACCTTCCTGGTGGTCAACACCTATATAGAGGCATCCAAACATTGCTGGTGGTCAACATTTATAGAGACTTGGATTGAAGCTAAGTCCAGACATTATTGCAAAGTTATAAAGTGAATTTAACATGAGTGAGATGGAGGCTATACTAGCTCCACAAAAGAGGAGCACATCATTCGCAAATGAAAGGCTGACTAATCCCAATTTACCACATTTTTAATGAAATTTAAACGCAAGTTCATTGGCAATACAAATCTAAAGGAGTCGATAGAACATCTCCATTTCTAAAACAAAAAGGTAAGATGATAAGGGGTCACCTTGCCTAATCCCTCTAGTGGCTTGGAAAATCTGAGTTAGCTCACCATTAACTAAGATTGCATCGGAAGCAATTGTAACACAAAGCTTAATCCAATGAATAAGTTTACTTGGAAAACCCATAGCTTAAAGAACCAAGAGTAAAAAGGCCCAATCGCGAGAATCGTAGGCTTTGGCAAAGTTTATTTTTAAAGCGCAACTCTTGATACCCTTGTTAGAGTGGTGGTACTAGAATAATTCTTGAGAAATCATGATGTTATCTCCAATGCTCCTACTTGGGACAAAAATTGCATGTCCCTGGTTTATCATAAAAAGCATGATAGCTTTAAGACGAGAAGCCAAAATCTTTAAAACTACCTTATAAACTATATTGACCTTATAAACTACATTGCAATAAGCATTGGTTGATAGTCATTAAGGCTTTAGGGGTTATACAATTTTAGAACTAAATAAGGATAGGTTTTGTTCATTTCAGATAGGAGGATTCCCCGCTAAAAGAACTCCATGACTGCCTTAACTATAACCTCTCCTATATAGTCTCAGGTATGCTAAAAAATATATAACGTTGAATCTATCCTGGCTTGGGGCTTTGTCAGGATGTATGTTGAAGTGGATGGACTTGATTTCAAGGTATTAAATATCGTACCGACACCAGTACCAGATTTAATTTTGGTACGGTACTATATCGATACCAGTCAATACCAATACTATTTCAGATAATTTTAAAAAATTATAAATCAGTCCCTAAATTTTATAAAATTTGTCGAATAATCTCCCTATATATTTTACCATATATTTTTAACTTTACTTCAAGACTGTCTAAAAAATCAACAATAATATAAAATTAACATATTAACAACCATATTTTTATTTCTATTAATTATAAACATTAAAGAATAAGAATACCAAACATTCACATATAAAATTCATTCAACTTAAATATAAACTTCAATTATTTAAATAAAAACATCAAATAATAGCAACTCATAATCGTAAGCATTACAAAACCATAATCATAAGCATTCACATACAATTATATAAATATATTCAATTAAATATTTAAACATCATACAGTAAGAATAAAATATAAAATCATCACATCGTCTCGTACCAAGAAATACCGCAAAGCAAAAGTGAAACCTGAAATAAAAATAGTTATAGTTATTTATAATGTATATGTAAAATTTAACATATACAATAATTATAAATAAAGCTAAAAAAAGAGAAATATCCAAAGAATTTGGAATTCCATTCAACATTATATGCACTCAGATCGTATTAACCCAAATTTTCATTTAGTACAAAATCCTCATAATTATATGGAGTTTATCATCACCATTACCATCATCATCTTTCAAACTCAACTCACTAAACGACATATCAATAGTCTCCCAACTAATGTAATCCTCCAAGTCAATTTCATTCGACAAACTTAACTCTTCATAAACCTAATTGGCTAAGACATCGACATGATCAAGGTAAAGAGGATCAATAGAAGTACTTGTTCTATTAAGAATCATAACAAACAAATAAAATAAAATCGTTAAGAAATTTTGAGAAATTATATTAAACATATTAATAACAAAAACATACCTTTATTTTAACTTCAAGTTGTAGCGAATAAATACCAAATCATTCAATCTTTGGTGTTTCAACCTCTTCCCTCTCTTGGAGTGAATGAATTCAAATGTACTTCAATTTCTTTCACAACCAGGAGCACTCATACATTGGCTAAGAATTCGAATTGCAAACTTTTGCAATTATAGAATGCCATTTCTAAATTGACCTCACCAATTAACTACAAAACAATGAAAAATAACTTTATAAACACAAAGAAGTCATGATTAAATTTAAACAAGTAATAAAAAAGAAGAAATCCATGCCTATATTAAGTTTATCTCTTTACCTTATTGCAATGGGTATCCCAAAATCACCACAACCATCCTTGTAAACCTCAATTTTTTAGCCTAGGATGTCTTGCATTGTCTCACTTCTAATAATGTTAATGATAGTTAACAACATGCCCCTACTAGTTTCAGATTTCTTTGCGAAATTTCACCTGAAGTAGACTTTAAGATTCAGAAAAGCTCCAACAGCAAATAACGAGGAGTACAGATGTGTTTCCTATCTCTTATTTATAACTGTAAAAAAATGATTATATAAATAAGGCGTATTCTGTAAATTAACCTTAATTGCTTCCTTTGCCTTCTCCATAAAATTAAAAAAATATCCCATTATTGCCTTCTTATCACTATCTATACGACGGAGTACTCTCACTAAAGACTTATAAACTCGACAATAAACTAACATTGAGACTGAAATTCAAAATTTTCAAATATAATTATAGAAACTTCCAATCCAACATTAAATCTAGCATGTCGTGATGCAACCCACTTATCACTTGTAAACATTTGCATTAACTCATTCTTCAATTCTAAAAACACTAAAGTGATAAGAAGTTAATTGCAAACCTGGTGATGGCAAGATGACATAAATTCTTACCATTTGTAAACTCTTTTCTCATCAAATTCAGAACTCAAATACGATTGTAAATGAACTTAGTCACTTTTTTTTGCTTTCTGAACAGTTTCATCAATACTAGGAAAATATCTAGCATTTCTTATATCCTCTAACATCAAATCAATGCAATGTGTAGCACAACGAATATTATAAAAAGAATTATACCTGCTTTGCAATCTCTTCCCAGCTGCTTTATATGTATTATCGTTGTTCGTAATGAACTGTACAATATTCTCAGTCCCAACTTCATTCACAACCTCATTAAAAATCTTTAATAAGATGTCAATATCATGAACAAGTGCATCAGTTGATTTCAAAAACATTATCCCTTTAGTACAATGCACTAAGAAGTTTATAATAGGTTCTTATCTTGTATTTGTCTAACCATCTGCCATGATTGAAAACCTAGAAGTTTCGCAATGCATTCTTCTTTCACTAAGGTTAAATTTTAATCTCAGCAACTGTACATATCAAAAGATTACCTCTCAAGTTATTCACACTAGGAACTTTATATCCTACACCATAAGATCCAATAACATCTGCCGTATGTTGAAAATAATACGGTTGTACTGCATTAAATGATGAACCTGCATCATACCACCATCTCGCTACTGTCGTATCCACATTATGAACTTTTTTTATATTGTAGTGCATTATGGAGTGAAGGTTAGGCTCTAGGAACTGTTCTTAGAGCAAAAAAATCAGACCTCTACCTCCTTCTCTTCCTTATATCAAACGAGCTTTCGACAATTCCTTTATGTTGGGTAGGAACATTAGCTTCAACATTATCAATATTATCATTCATACTACAAAAAGAACTCCCACTTTCAATCTCATATTTCAATCTTTGCCTTCTATTTCTTTTAGTATGATGCTCTTCAAGCATTGTCTTCATTTGCAATTTTATATCATGACTAACTTTTTTACACGGCTCTACATCACCTTTAATTATAGTTAAGTGTCTCTTTAATCTTGTAATTCCCCCACATTTAAAATGTTTGGCACAAAATAAACATATGGTATAATTCTTTATACTCTTATATAAGCCCAGGCTGGATCATCAAATTGACCATGGTAAATTGAATTATTAGGAGTACTTGAAATTCCCTCCATTTACCTATAAGAATAAATGAAATAAATTATACATAACAAATTAATCAACTATCTCAACCGATTTCACCACAAGTAATAGAGAAAATGTCAAAAATAAAAGACAAATTAAATGAGTTTTAATTATACAATTAATGTTTCTTTTTTCCAAAACTACAAGTGAACTGAGTTCATCTTAAATTACTCAATTATTATCATTTCTACATGAAGTTTTTCAAACCAATAAAACATCTATTAGGAATATTTTGTCAATCATTTTCTTTTCAATTGCATGAGCTTGCTAGTTAACGGAAAGCATTTGAAGATTCTTTTTGTTTTCGTCTTAAAGAGAATCTTCAAATGCTTTCTGTTAACTAGCTTAATCACAATAGTGGTAGTGGAGCTTATGCGAGGAGGGAGCTAGCAATGTTGGCATTACGCAAGGAGGGAGTAGGCAACATCGATGGAGACTTGTAGGCGATGGAGGGCGCTGACAATGCTAGTATCGGGCGAGGAGGGAGTAGGATGTAGGCAACGGTGATAAAGACACATAGGCAATGGACAACAACTGAGCGGAGGAGCAAAGAGGATAGGTGAGGTGGGTCACATAGTAGATGGGAGATTGAGAAAATAGGGAAGTCGAGAGTCGAGAGTCGAGACTCGGGTAGGCAAACATTTTCATTTTTCAATTTAGGCCCTGATAATGTACTGGGAAACCAGTATTGGCCAGTACCAGTTGGATAGGCCAGAACCAACTAGTATCTACAACAGGTATGGTAATAGGGGTGTATCATACCGTTATCCAGTCAGTATGACCCGTTCTGACTGTACCATATGGTATTAATCACCCTGCTTGATTTCCTACCTAGTTACATTCCTTGCAGCCAAATCAATAAACTCAATGGGAAAAGCTCCTTCCAGTTGCAATTTGAGCTCATCTAATAGCAGTTCAGAGGAAGGGCCATGCCCCAAAATTTTTTTGAAATGTAGCAAGAGTAGGTTCTTCAACCCTTCTTAATCAAAGATAAGCTCCCTAGAATGACTAGTCATGGTTATTAATCGATTCTTATTTCTTCTACCCACTATAGCTTGGTGGAAAAAACTCGTATTATGATCACCCTCCTAAAGCCACTGAATACGTGACTTCTGCTTCATTTGAGAATAATAGACTTTTAAATTTTCAAAGTAGTTCCTTAAGGTTAAACCCTCTTGTTGATGAATTACTAGATCAGATGGATGAAGAGCCAAGAGGGTTTACCAATGCAAAAGGGATTCAAAAGCCTTAAATTTTCTTATGAGTATTGAATCAAGAGATCCTCCCTAAAGAGGGATCAATTCCGCTTTAATTGCCTTAAGCTTTTAGTAGTAAATGAAGCTATCAGTATCGAAAGTAGGTCTTTCCAACCCTTTAGACACTGTTTTCAAAAACCACGGATGCTTGATTAAGGAATTGAAGAAACAAAAATGAGTTTTGCTAACATAACCACTTTTACCAAGTTGAATAGAAATTGGAGAATGGTCATAAAGTATAGGGTTTCCAAAATCCACAATACTGAGAGGATAGGAAAGCAACCAAACCTAATTAACTAAGCAACGATCCAATTTCTTTTGAATTAATCACTTCCCTCTTATTTATTGCTCTAAGTGAAAAGGTAACTAGTATATCTTAAGTTCATAGGCTCAATAGTGCTAGTAAAGTGTCTTAGCTCCTTTGATATATGATTCCAAGAGCGGAGACAAGCACCTCAGGCTTCAACAGTTCCCGTTGTGTAGTTAAAGTACCTACAAGTAGCCAAAGACCACTAATCCCCAACCCAATTTTAGTGAGCTCCCTATATAGTATTTTACGTTGAAATTCCAAATTACCTGCATACATTATAGTTAAGGAAACCACAACCTGGGTTAAATATGAAGGAGTCTCACCTCGCAATGAACGTATTGATTAGAATACCGCCAACTGAGTATTTGGAACTCTTGAGGATTCAAAGCTATCACCACCTGACCATTGTAGTGGACTTTATGGTTGGATAGAGTAACCTAGTTTTAATCCAAGAACTAGAGACTATGGAGGAGTTGATATCACTTTATTTTTGTCTCAATAAGACAAATAAAATGAGGTTGATAGATGGCTAAGAACTCTTTCATCACTTGCTACTTATTTGGGTTGTTCAAACCCCTTACATGCCATATAAGGAACTTCATTTAGATGGGGAATGCTTGGCCTTCTTCCTTCTAGACTTTTTGCATCTAGTCCTAAAAGTGCCCTGTTAAGATAAGCCTGCCATCATTGGCTCACCATTTAAAGAAGTCTCATAGGTGGCCACATTAGACAATGGTTGTGTGAGAGCTTTCTAATGGTTCAAGCAAGTTTAATACTCTAGAGGCAGTAGGGAAAAGAGAGCCACCGAGGAAAAGAGAGCCACCAAGTGGGCTCAACTGAACACCTTATAGGGTTTTCTAATATTGCTAAAACCTGATTGGCTGAGGTAGAGCAAACCGTGTTAAGACTCTCTTGTATTCGGGCCTAAGGAGCACTCCCCTCCTTTGCCAGAGACTTTACCTATGGGTCCAGGGCCAGAGCCTTACTTAAACTAGGAGCTTGTTTATCTTTATTCAACTCATTTTCCCATACAATATCCTTTGCAACACACTTCCCTCCACTTAGGTTAAGGCTTCCAATAGCACATGTGCAACATAATCTAAGGAATTCAGAATCATTTCCTCCATTTGACGCTCCTTTTTACCCTAATGACTCATTGGAGGACCCTCCTTCCATTTAGGCCTCTACATCTAATTAAGTTTTTCGCTCCAAGGATGCCATATATATGTGATTGGAATAGTTCCCTCAACATGATTTCCATCCCTATCTAGACGTCTAACCTTAAGCATTTCAGGAAAAAGGTTGGGATATATCCATATCTATGCACATCCGTGCATACCTAATCCTCTTAACATTTGTTATATTATCATCAAGGCTTATAGGCCTACCCATGATCCTAGCCAAATGACTTAGGCCCTCAAAAGACCAATATTCAAGTGGAACTAAGTGAAAATATGCTCAGATGGGGAGATGCTGTAAAGATGCTTTAGCAAGGGAGAACCCAGCTCTCCATTGCTACAAAAGGAGGGGGCGACCCTATATATGCCATGGGCCAAATTCCAAGACTCTATCAGCTTTCTCCTCTAAATAAAATTTAAACAAAAAGAACGCATCTTTACTTATAAGAATCGAATCAAGACTATACCTTCTTTAGTTAACCATTACCCAATGGTGGACTTGAGAAAAGGAAAAACCCTATTAAGGCCGATTGCCATTTTTTTACCCCTTTTTAAAGAACCTCTGGAGGAGGATTAACAATGCTTAGATATGATGGAGAGATGTAACGAAGCTTACAAAAGTATTGAGGTCACCCACCACTCGATTTCAAGCCAGCTTAGCAGGAAGGGGGGAGCCTTGATGCGAGATGTTACTAATAGTAAACCCAGGGAGATGAGGGAATTCAACGACAGAGGTGAGCATGGAAGCAAGGGAAGAGGAAGAGGAAGCAACAATAGAGGGCAAGGTAGTAGATATGAGAGGTCGGCGGTTGAGGTGGGAGGGAGGGTAGGAAGCATCAGCAATGGTCATGACAGTAGATGCGAGTGGGTGACGAGTTATGTGGGAGGGAGGGAGAACGACATCATTACTTCCATCCTACTATAATATTTCTATTCTAACATGATTCCAACCTAATATAATCTTATTTTTCCTCTTTCTATACTGAAAGAAATGAAGTTCTGTTTTCAAAATAAATTTCACAAGAAAAACAAAATAAAAATAATTTAATTACTGAAAATTTGTTTGGACTTCTTTACATCAAGTTTTTCCAACTTTTAAAAACAACAAACTTCTTGGAAGGATGAGATAGTAAAAATGAAAAATATTGAGAAAAAGTAGGAGAAATTTAAGGACTTTAATAACATTGTAAATTATCTCCATCATTATCTTGCTCATCAATATATAAACATAAATAATTTTTAACATAAATATTAATAATTTGACATAATATTAATAAAAAATTAATACTTGGTCCTATTGATTATTTTTTAATCTAACATTTTTAATTATCATGTATTTGGTATTTTCATATTTATCTAATGTGCCTTTTGATGGCTTGTTAGGTCATGGCTTAAGTATGTCTTGTTAAGTCATGGTTGAATTGCCAAGCTGTGCGTTGATTTTGATTTCAAATTATTTTATTATTATTTTCATTGTCATTATTATTATTATTATTATTATTATCATTATCATTAATAGTAATAATATTATTATTTATTTCACTTTTTTATTTTGTGTTAATTCTAATAGTGTAACCAACTAAGTTAAGCTTCCTAAATTCAAGTTTAAATTGAATTTTTAAAAAAAATTGAAAAAGATTTTGGACTAGACCTAATTATTTATCAACATCTGAATATTTAAATTTAAACTATTTGAATTGAAACTGACTCATTGATTTTAGACTTTATCAATCTAATGTTTTTATTTTTGATCAAATATGAAAAAAATTTCAAGTTCAAATATACCTTAGTCGAATCGAGTTCGATCAAACTAAATTCGACCTATGAATTTCAAATTGGGTTATATCTTAATCAATTTTTCCAATTTTAGATAATCTTATATGCACACTGAGGAACTAATACATTTGCTTATTCAATTACAGAAGTTGGAATTTGAAAAGAGTTAAAAGCAAAAGCCAATTTTTTATTTCAATGTTTATTCATTATTATAGTTTTTATTTGATTAAATAAATATTTAACCTAATTTAATATCACAAGGAAAGTTCCCTATTAATATTAAGGTTATGTAAAATTCTATTTTAATTAGAAAAAGTCCTAAAGTAGGATACTTTCCTTGTGAGATTAGGAATTTAAGTTCAAATAAGATTTCTAAAGTGTATTAGAATAAGTCTTAGTCAACGTAGAATTAATAGTTAGATTATTATTTTTTAATATAAGTTTTATTCCTAGTTAGCACTTTTATTTATAAAAGAATCCTTCTTACATCTGTAACTAGAGATATTCACATTTTTTTACGTAGTTTTATATAAAGGGAATGTTTCTAATTAATAAAGAAAAGATTGGAGATTTGAAATTTAAGATTTGAGTTGCATATTTTTTTTAGAGATATGAGTACTTTCTACCTTGTTCTTCATTGAACTTCCGAACTTATTTTTAAAAAATTATTCTTTCTTTAAAAAAATATCATACCTTTAAATTAGTGTTTGTGCAGTTTGTCTTAATTTATTTTTAGTTTTATTCTAATAAATATATTTATAAATTCATGTTTATTCACTTTTTTTAATCTTATAATCTCATAATGTCATTGTTGATGGAATTCAGTTTAATAGGAGAATTAATTAAAAAAAGAGAGGATGTTTATAATGGATCAGATTTTACACTCTCATAAACTAAAAGAAGATTCCAAAGCATTCATGTGCTTATCTAAAGAATTATAGAAGTTAGAGTTTGAGAAGATTTTTTTTATAAAAAAAAGAGATTGAGAAGGGTTAGAAGCAAAAAGCCCATAAATTAAAAGTCAATTTTGCATTTCAATCTTTATTTATTGAAATTGAACTATATTTTTCTTAGAGTAATCTAAAAAAAATCCTTGTGGATTTAGTAATTTTCAAATGCCCTATAAACTTTGAAAATAACATTACACCCCTTGAGGTCAAATTTCAAGATGTTACGATGACATGGAGGTTAACGTGGGCAATGACTAAATAAATGACTATGAGCTAATGTGGATGGAGAGGAGGTAGGGTGAAAAGTGACGATGACCCCTCTGCTGCCGAATAACAACGGGGTATTACAGGAAATATTTTAAAATTAAAGGGATAAAAGGGACCTAAAAAATAGTTAAAAAAAGTCTACCCGAAAAAGCTATTTTGGAGCTTTTTTGAAAAGCATCAATTTGTAGCTTTTCTGAAAAGCTGTTTTTTAGCTTTTCAAAAAGCTCAATCTAGTCAAAAAGCACTTTTTATTATTATAGCCAAACACTCATTTTGGACAAAAAAGGCTTTTGCGTTACACAAAAGTGCTTTTAACCCTTCTAAAAGCCCAACCAAACGGTGCCTAAGGACATTTATAACCATGTATGATAGTTAAATTTGATGAGAAAGGATTTCACTAATAATAGGAATTTATGTCGCCCTATGGTTATAATATTTCCAACGAAGTTATTATCATTTCAAATTTTTATGATCATGAAGAAGGAATTAAGATACATGTTTATGAGTGATAAGTATATAGGTTCTCAACATGTCAAGTTTAATATCGGATTAGAAGTTACCAGGATATACTTAAGAATAGTGATTTTTGGTCTAATTACCAATTTGTGATTCGAGTTTGTAAACTTTTAGTTAAAGTGTTTCATGACAGATAGTTATGATAAGCCTACGATGGAATATCTTTATGATGCCATAGAAAGGATGAAAGAAGGAATAAAGATCAATTTAAAGAATAAATTTTCTTTGTACTCTCATTTCCTTTCTATCATTAATAACGGATGGGAAAGAAGGCTTTACTCTCCCTTGTTTATTAATGGAGTAGTCCTCAATTTAAATGTTTATTTTAGATACAATTTATTGAAGAAAATCAAAGTTAACAAGAGGATGCTAACAACTACCACTATAATTGTTAGATATGAGATGATATAAGACCTCCTCAATTCACATATGGATACATATAAGGATACTACTGGTGATTTCATGATACCTATAGCAGTACGATAAAGAGATTAGTTCAAACTAAGTATACATTTTTTAAAAAACTTTTGTTACTCATTTAAAATTAATCATTATTTCATTTTACTTATAATTTTTTTAATTGTCTTATAGTTGCTTGATAAGACCAGTTTAAAAGCAATGTTTCGGAATTGTAAAGGTTTACAATTAGAATTTTGAATCAATGTATGAGTGATAGTAGGGGTGAAAGCAATTGGAACACGTTAATATCAACTAATACAGTACCATACTAAGAAGAAATTTGGTAGAAGTACAATACCAGTTTTCGAAACATCGCCAGAGTTAGTTGTCCTCTTGATTGTCAGTAATAAATTTATAATTTCTTTAAAAAATTTAATAGTAAAAATAATATGAGATATTTTTATATTTTAAAAATTATTATTTCATTTATTATAATTTAAAAAATTATAATGTAATATTTTAAGGTCTTAAATTTATTATTTAAGACTTTAAAATTTAAGATTTTAAATTTTAAATTTTAAAAGTTTTAAATTTTATGTTATGATGTTATAACTTGAAATTTTAAATTTTAAATTTATAAAATTTAAAATTAATAAAAGATAAATTAAAATACAACTTTTAAAAAATATGTAGAACTCACATGCAATCCACGTGAGACCTTACGAGGGCTTGAAAGTTGCTTCCCAAAATTATATATGTATTTATATATATTATATAAATGGGCCAAGCTTGGTTGTTTGCCTGAGAAGCCTGTTGTTGGATGATTCGACACAACCCCAGAAATTATACATTCATTCAACTTTATCCAATGGAAAAAGCATGTAAAAATTGTGTCACATGCAAAGTATAAGACAAGGCTAAGGAAGTCAGCAGTGTAGATGCATCTGTTTAGAAAGGGATGCAGTTGACGGCTAAGCGTGCAATATGAAACAAGAACGTTTGCAAGTCAAACAAAGATGCTTAACACAAACAAAGTGAAGTTAAAAGTTACTCCCATGCCATCATCCTAGCTTTAGCTTCAGGAATCTGATATTATTGCAATTTGCAGCCTATCTGAGTATTAGAACTTGCACTTCTAAACAAGGTTTGTAATATCGTTCTGTTCTAGTTGGTACCGATCGGAGAATGAAACAGTAAGTACATCATACCGTTTCGGATTCAGATACTTGCTTGTACCATGAGTTTCAGTCGACCGGTATCTACCGGTAACAAGTTCTCGATATTTACCAGGGATCAAAAAGAAAATAAGCAAAGTTGCCTAATCTTTGCTTCACCTCACCCAATCTCTGTGACTCTTGTCTTCCCTGTCCAAACTGACTCTAGAATCCAAACTCTAGCTTCGCTGCACCCACCAACCACCGCCCGGGTCCTCACTGATGCCCGTCTCATGCCTCGCCTCGCCTCACCACTCCTGGCTCCTTTGCGTCTCGCGACAGATCCCTCGCTCTTGCCTCGCCTGCGCTACGCCTCTCCTATGCTCAGTCACTCACGCCAGTCTCACCAGTCGCCTCCCCTACGCTATGCCTCGCTCTCGCTAGTCTTTGTTTGCAATGCCTTCTCTACTCTCTGCCATTGATCGTAAGATCCAATTTAACATGGTAAAGACCGGTTGGAACTTGCTCAACGTTTGTTTAGTATTTTTGGATATCCTTTGTGGCATATTTGCTAAAAGAAATGAAGAGGACCCGGCTACTAACGACGATGGCTACAATACTCAGAATGCTCCTCATGAGACTCACAATAACAAACCTCAATAGTACACTATTTCTAACTCAGTTCCCTTGGTAAGGACCAGTACGTTTCTTATGTTCACTGCTAACAAAGGGATGAGTGTTGCTTATTACAAGAAGCAGCAACTGAAATTGGACATGAATCACCATTGCAGTCAAATCTTTGATATAGTTTGCTTTGTCAGAGAAGTGGCTGGAGGAACAAACGTCAGAGAACCAAGGTTTTGAATACCGTACCGGTACCGGTACCGAATTTGTCTTAAAAATGGGCAATTTTTCTTACACAAAACCCTAATATCACTAAAATTCTCCCATAGATAAGCATCATTAAAAAGTTATATTGATCTTTTTAATTTACCCTTCTTGACTAGATGAAGCTATTAAATGTGTCATATTGATCTTTGTTCATAAATTTCATAAGAAATTTAAGCAGTAAGTGAGACTAGCTCTAATATCAAATGTTAACCTTAATGGCACTTAAGAGGGGGTGAATCAGGTAATTAAAAAATTTCTAAATTTAAGCCTGAACTAATTTTTGTGTAGTATGTAATCCCTAACCATAATTTAGCCTATAATGATGTATATGAAGATGCCAATGATCACAATATAAATAAAATGCATAAGCATTAATATTAAGAGTTGAGGAAGAGTAAGTTGAAAATTTGAATTTTTGTAGTGGTTCAACACGGAAACTTTGCCTACGTCTACCCCTAAATTATTTGTTGGAAATTTTACTAAAATCAAACTTGCACAAATCCTTTTTTTTTTTAATGAAAGGAGCCAATGCAATGCTTAATCTTATTTTGTGAAAGTGAAGAGAAACCTTACACAAATCTTTTTAGAGGTGAAGAGTAACCTTTCCAATTCAATCTTAATCCCAATAATTTCAAAAGCCACTTTACAAAATGAATTACAACTCAAAGGTGCCTTACTTGAAAATCCAATAACTAAGGGCTCAAAAGCTTATCAAGATAAAAAAATGAATGACAAACCACTTGAAAGCTTTAAAATGAAATCACAAGTCAACCATTATTGGATTGAAACCACAAAAGCACAAGCACTTGCTCAAACACACAAAGATTTGTAATAGATGCTAAAAACTATTGAACTAAGGAGGTTGCAATAATGTGTTTTGATGATTACAAAACATTATTATTACTAATGTTTAAGTTTTTATGGTTTTGTAAGATAGGAAAATTTTTGAAGTGTAAGAACATATTTGTGGAGCCTAAGGTAGAAAAGTTCAAGCATTGGATGATCAAGAATGGATAAAGATCAAAGGATAAAGATTGATGGTCAAGATTGAAGATCAAGAGAATGAAGATCAAGTTTAGATGGGTTTAGGAAAAGATCTTACGTTGTAAGTGTTCTAAACCTGATTCTTAATCAATGCTTGAAAAGGGCCTCTCACATTTGCATAAACATTTGCATATAGGAATTTATGATTTGAATTGTGGTTTTAGTGATTAATTAAATTTGACTATGTCATTTTCCATATTAGGAATTGAATTAGAATAGCATATAGGCTAAATGTTGTATAATCAAGTAGTAATATGATGAATTGTCTTCATGTATGCTTATTGATATGTTTAATTGAATTGAGTGATAGATTGAATGTTGATCATATGTGTTTAAATTGGTTTGTATCCTAATTTCAATGTGAATTTTGGTTTATGGTTTATATGAAAAGGTTTTAAAGTTGTTTAAACATGAAAGGTTTCATAATCAAAGTTACTTATTATGTTTTGAATCAAGGTTACTTATTGTGTTTTGAATCAATTGGATATTTTTGTTAATTGAAAAGGTCTTGATATATGTTTTAAAGCTTGTTTAAAGTCTTGATTATTATTAGGAATTTTTTTAGAAAGTTTTAAAGTTGGTTTGGAACATTTTTCATGTTTTTTGAACCTATAAGGGCGGGTAACAAGGAGCAAAATAGCAAGTCAATAGGGTGTTATTTTACCCTTGTTTCCCAATTAGTTAAATGGTGGGTGACTTAGCCTTCAACGACACTATTTAACTCCTCAGGCGGTGCCATTTTACTCCTTATCTCCAACAATTACTTTTCTCTTTTGGTTTTTTGTCTCTATTCTTCATTCTAATAACTATTTCTTACTTCTAATGACTACAAACCTCTCCAAACTCTACAAATATGATTCACAAACTATTTTATTAATTTTAAAACCTCTAAAAACCTAATTACAAAGATCAAATCACTCAAAACTCTAAAAAAAAAACCTTTGTTTTTATGTTATCTTCATACACCTTCATTTTTATTATTTTTAATTAGTCTTTATTACTGAAAACATGTTGTTTTAAGTTGTTTTAGACATAGACGAAGTTGATTGATCTTTATTTTGAAATTTTAAGTGATTAAATCATTGTTTTAATCTCTCAAAGTTTTGCTCTCAAAACTGTCAAAATTTTCACTTTTCTTGTTTCAACACCGATTTTAACTTCCTAAATCAATTTCTAGGTGGTTTAGTTTGTGATTTTTGTTTTTCTTTAGGTTTGAAGAGTGCATCAAAACTTTTATTTTGATTTTTAAGGAATCATAACTTTTGTTTGAGCTTAAAGAACATAGATTACTCAAATCTATCAATTTTTATGTGCAACACCTTATTTAATTCGATTTGGCATTTAAACTTGTTTTTTATGTTGCAAATTTATTATTTTCAGTTTTTTTAAGGTCTTAGGAGCTTGCTAGTAGTTTTGTTTTGATTTTTAAGTCTTTATATTGGTTGTTTAAGCCTTGTTTTACTGTTCAAGTTTGAAATTTTCTGCTTTGGTCTTGATCTATCTACTTGTTTGATGCTTCAAAATTATGTTGGCTACTGTAATTTGCTATTAACATACATATTGATGTTGCAGTAATTTTATAGCATTTATTTTGCATCATTTTATTGATTAAATTTGTATATATATAGGCTGAAACATATAAAGAGCACATTTTGATAGTTTATGTTTATATTGGTTTAATTAGTTTGTTTGAGGCTTTAATTGTGTTTTTTCTGGACAAATTTATTTGTTTATGATTTATTGATGTGTTGGGAGGCTTGTCATAATTTGTTGTTGCCTCTAGAATTTTCAGAATTGGTTTTATTGCATGAACATTAGTGAAACATCATAGAAGGTGTGCTTGGTTACATAATTTGGGGGAATTAGTTGTGATAATTATTGGGATTAATAATAGGTTGCTCTTTACCTTTAAAATAGATTTGATAGGTTACTCTTGACCTGTAGAAAACAAGAGTTTAATTACATAAGTATTTGATTGTCGAGTTACTCTTCACCCATTGGAAAGGAAGATTAATAGGTTTCTCTTGACCTTAGAATAAGATTGGATTGGGTTCCTCTTAACCTTTACAATCAAGATTGTAAAGGTTCCTCTTGGTCTTTAATCAAGAATGTAGAAAAGATTTCTTTTGGTATTTAATCAAGATTATTGTAAAGGTTCTTCTTGACCTTATAATCAAAATTTTTGTAAGGGTTACTCTTCGCCCAATTAAAGATTAGTTGTTAGTGAATTTCCAACAAGTAGTTGGAGAGAGGACGTAGTGTATCTTTGGAGTAGGTGAACATCTATAAATCTTGGTGTTCTTCTCTTACCTTATCTCTTTATATTTGAGCATTTGTATTTACTTTATTATTGCTTAAATTTGTTTAATATTGGCATAAAGTTTGTCATACCATTTAGGTTGAATTTTGATTAGAGAATTTATTTAATTGAAATTGGCCTAAGGTGTTTAAAGTGTTTTAATTTTCAAAGAATTTTTTTAAACACTCAATTCATCCCCTCTCTTAGGTGTCATAGGGCTTTCAAGAATAATTTAAAACTTAGCTTTGATCACTTACAATATTAGAAAAGCTTACAAAACTTCATAAAGATTGTCCAACCACCCTTAGGACTCTTATTTGTACCCTTTCTAAACTTAAAATCCTATTAGAAATGTTTCCTAGTCATTAGACCCATAAAAACGGTAGTTACACAGAAGTCGAAACTAACCATAACTTATCTACAACCTTAACTAGCCTACCACTTGTTTGAACTAGTCGATCCGTCTAGCAAACTGGTTAACCAATCTGCTTAATCTTATACTAGTCAATCTCTTATTAAAGATTGGTTGACTAGTCAATCTGGAAAGCAGATTCAGTAATTTTTGCAGTATGTTTCAAGACAAGCTTAAACATCACAAACTAGTTTCTTTCACTTGAAAATTCATTCACACAATTTTCAAAACATTCCCAAAATAATTAAATACCAAGACCTTTAAACTGAGCTAAAAAAATATATCTTGGTCTATGAAAATTTAAACACTTTTTAAAAATTTTCAACACTTCCAAATCTTTTAAAGTTTTCCAACTTTCCTAATCCATCCTTTTCACACAAACTTCACTAAACTAACTTCAAAAAGTCCTTCAAAGTTATTTAGTGATCAAGACTCATCAATTAACCTTAAAACCTTAAAATTTCTTGATCAATGAAACTTTGTACACATTTTAAAAAACTTATGTAATGTAAATGCAAATTTGAGCCCTTAAGTTATTGAAACCTCAAATAAGACTTGTAACTAAATTCAAACTAACTAAAAAATTTTCTTAAAGATCCTAACTTAGGTCATCTTGCTTTATGCACAATTTTAATCTTTAAGTCAAATCTTTTCACTTTAAACCATCATCAAATAATCCTCTAATTTACCTATCTGCCAAACCATTCATTATAAAGCAAATTATTAGTAACAATTATGCTTTGTTATCATTAAAACTAAGATTGAAATCTTCTTTGGTTCAACAAGATAGTTCAAATAATTTTTTGTTTATGATGTTGATAAAATTGTAACCTATAATAACAAAAAGTAAAGATAGAAGATGGAGTGTTTAATTAGAGAGATAGAAATGAAGAAATTAGGTAGTTTGAAATTATTTAAGGAATTTCAATGACTTATTTAGACAAGGGATATTCATTTCACAATAAATATATTACTTGTCTAAAAAATATGACATGGTGTAGCTTGTATATTAACTTTAACTCCAATAGACCTTAATCATAAATTTGATGAAATTATCTAATTCAAATGTTGATTAGGAGATGTATCAATAATTAGTTAGGAAGTTCATTTACTTATCTCATATAAGACTAATATAACAAATTAAATTAATGTAATAATTAAGTTTATGCATGATTATAGAGAAAGACACTTATAGGATGTTTATAGAGTTCTTAAATATTGAAAAAAAAGTCTAGGAAAACTAATCATTTTCATGATGAATGATATTCTTTTTTAAGCATATACTAATAGTGAATATTCAAAATTGTTGATAGAAGATCTTCTTTAGGGTATTAGACATTTTTAAAAGATAATTTTATAATTTAAAGGTGTAAGAAATTCAATGTTATGGCTAGATCAAGCGTTAAAAAAAAAAAAGGTCTATCAAATCAAGTAACATTTGAGAATTATTATAGTTCAAAATTAATTTTGAAATTGTAATTATGATAATAAATGAATGATAAATGTCACACTACAACATGTATAGATAAAAAATACTAAAATTGATAGAAATTTTTTTAAAAAAATTATAATGAGCTAATTTGTACATTTTATGATCCAACTGGAGCTTAACTTGTAAATGTTTTTACTAAGTACTCAAATATTTAATATTGTTAGCAAGTTAGGCACTACGGATCCATATTCACCAACTTAAAAGTGTGCGTAGAAAATATGATAGACTTATTAATAATATTTCCATCAATTATTTTTTAAAATTGGTTGATTATATGAGTTGTCAATTATTGTAAAGGAAATTTAATCATATCCTTACATTGAATATATGGATATTATTGTAACATCTTAATCTTAAGATTACTATATAGTTTTTTCTTTTTCTTTGTTCTGAGTATGTATATAAGTCTCTATTAAAATTAACAAAAATAAAGTTTGACTATGTACTAACAATTATTCTAATTTTAGTATAATAATAGTGAAAAAATCAATTCATTATAACAATATTATTACAAACATTAACATCATAATTATTTCATATTAATTGAGAACATACTTAATTTCATAAATTTATTGGTATTAAAAAAGGATGTCAATTGGTATTTCTCAATGATTTTTTAGTGTTAAAAATTTTAATTTTATAATAAATAACTTAGCTATATTATGATGTATACTGCTAACACTAATACACTGGGGATACAAAGGTATTCCCCCTCTCTTCATATTAAAGGTGTAGTTGATGGACAATAGGTGAATATTCAAGTACTACCCTTGTTGGTCTTAAGAGATAGAGGAGGTTAGGTTAGCTGAAAGAATTGAAATTGATCACTATAGTTTTGAAAACAAAAGAAAAGGAAAATGAAATATAAATCATAGATCAATTAAACCCTCTTGGGAGACTTACTTAAGAATAAGAAAGATGTCATATCAATGGAATAGGATAAGGGTTGAGAACGAGAATTGAACTCTATGAAATCTAATCTCCCATTGTTCCTTTAAAAAAATCAAGAATTGCATGTTGAATTAATTCAATTATAAATGCAAGGGTTACAGGTTTCTTTCTACAATTGGAGCCCTCCCTTCACTACCCTTATGGGGATGGTCTACAGCATTCATAACTACTCCTCTTACTACAGGGCACTGACCTAACTAAGAAATAGATAATATATTTAAAATAATTACGAGGATCGACAAATCAAATGATATTTTTGTTAATTAAAGAATGAGGACAAGTTGCATATCTTTTCATAATTCTAGTTAAGAAAGCATATAAAACCATTAAAATCCTAACATTATTGTACATTTTAAATTTATAAATTATTTATTATTTTAATAAAAATATTTTCTTATAAAATAATTTATTATGGAAATTATCAATGTATTTATAACATTTGATTTCTTTGTTATTACATCACCTTTGTTAATTAGTTCTAATATACATTCTCTTATATTTCTTCAATTCCTAAGGCTTTTTTAATAATTATTTTATTTTGTTTTCTTCATTTTTTCAATAAATATATTTCTCATCTAATTTTTCAAGTTTCATTAAACTTAGTAGATGTGACTTGACATGCTTGTTGATTTATAATCACGATTCTGTAGAGTACAAGCATATATAGACATATTCTTTAATATTTTTATAATATGGACATCTAATTTAGTATTTATGTTTCATTCTCTTATTTTGTTTCAATTATATTCTAAATAAATTGAATGTAGTGTTTTCTCAAAAAATAAAATTTTAAGTGATGGTTTATTACAATAATGTAATATATTACCAACCATGCTAGGACTTTAAATCTTATTTAATTATAATTATTAGGAGAATATTTCACTAAAATATTTTATAACATTTACAACTCTCTGACTTCTTTTCTAACAACAATGTTTAGTTTTATCTAAATTCTTTTAAGTTATTCTAATGTTAAATTAAGGCATTCTGATTTATAGACTAATTCTCCTATAATATCTTAATATGATCCTACAGTTCAAATCTAGATCTTTTGATGGTATACTTGTCATAGATTATTTTCTAGTTTTTATATAATAGTTTAAATAATGAAGTGTTTGAAAAAACTTGCCTCTACTAAACTTCTTGCACAATGTGATGTCAAATTTGGTTAAATGTTTTCCTAAAAGACCATAAATGTCACTTTTTTTTAAAACCAACAAAATGAATTAACAACAAAGAGTCAAGCTCCAAGAGTTGTAGAAAAGGACCAAACCAATAAAGAAAGCAGGAACCTACTATCCTGGCTAGAAAACAATAAAATAACAAAAGGTGAAAAGAGCAATAGGACTAGGCCAACAAAGATAAGGACGTTGTGATATAGAAAACCATTTACCTCTTAGACAATCAGAACTAGGATCCATGAATCATAAGATTCATCATCACCGACGTTATAGTTGCACAATTTGTCGTAGAGGGTAAAATCTATCAAGTTTAAATCATCCTCCAAGCTAACGCCTCATTGTTGAGGTCTTGACCATGCACTCCAAGTGACCACCATCTCCAAGTAAGTCTCATACTTGCATTACACTCCAGTTAAATCTTATAAGTTAGTCCTTGAAACCTTGTGGTGTGAATAATGGAGTGAAGCACCTGTTTCACACTAGAGCTATAATTTTGAAAAATTCTGCAATTTCTCTCCTTCCATACTACATGGATTGTGTTCCCAATAACCATTTACCACACAATTATATCCCCCTTCACTATTTTATGTTATCACTTGATCCAATACATTATGAGCCAAAGATTATGTTCCATCATAACCCAAGAAATACTCGCTCAATCTGCTTTCGTATGAATTTGGAAAATTTACACTTAAAAAATAAGTGTTGAATGGTTTCATCTTCTTTATTGCAAAGCATGCAATAAGCAAGGACATTTAAGAATCTTCTTAACTGATCCACTGTTAGCAACTTACCTTTCATTACTAACCAGAGGCAAAATACAGCTTGAGGAATTGCTTGAGGAAACTAAACCATTCCAAACCAATTCACTCATTTAGTAGGGATTCAGAAGTAGTTTCTACAAGACTAATTGGTGAAGAGGCCTGAAATATGGGCACTCTAGAAAATATTATCTTCTTTGCATAGGAGCATAGTGGTATTAACATTTACTCCTTAATTGTCAATTATTGCAACTGCTTTGTGCTTTCTTTTAAAAAATTTGACACCTCATATATATTTGCATTAGCTGGAATAGTAAATCTCAGTGAATTCACTTCCTCCCTGATAATTAGGAGCTTAGAACTTATCTAAATATCCTACCAGAAAGATGTTTTAGTGCATCACCTACCCTACACTAAAAATCCATTCCAATCACCTACCCTACACTAAAAAGCCATTCTAACCTCTTCCTTCAACTTGATCAAGCTTATCATTATCTAAGGTGTATCACACTTTTGCTTAATGGTCTAAAATGAATTAATTGACAAGTATTTCAAATGAACCCATTGTAGTCATAAAGCTTCCTTGTTGGTAAGAATTCACCAAATTCGTTTTGCTATGAGAACTTTATTGGTTAGTTTGGAGGAGGGGATGCCCAAACCACCTTCTATCCTAGGTAGGCACACTTCACTCCATTTCACCTTAGCCATGGATTTTTTTTTTCATGAAATCCACTACCACAAGAACCTTTTGATAGTCTACTCAATGGTCTTAATAACATTAGACAGGATCATCATATAAGCAGCCTAATAAACATGGAGGTTATTAATGATAGAGTGTATAAGTTGGACCATGCCAACTAGTGATAAGAATCTATTACTCCATGATGTTAGCCTTCTATCCACCTTGTCAATAAGCAGCATTAACTCAGATATTGTTAATCTTTTGGTTACGATTGGGATCCCTTAGTATTTCAAGTGGGTATAGTGGTTTTGAGGCCTGTAATGGATTCAAGCCATCGTAGATATGACATTTTTTAATACATAAATGAGGCTTTTCTTTAGGTTAACCAACAAAAAAAAAGTGTTTCAAGGCCTTCATAGAATTCATTAAACTACAAATAGAATGAGAGCTGCATTTAAGAATAGGATCACATCATCAGCCAAAAAAAAGAGACTAAAGATTTTGAGCTGCTTGCATTTAGAATGGTACTTAAAGTTTCCATTATATTGAATAACATGTTTAATTACTCATTCAGTGCCTCCATGACTAGAGTGAAAAGGTAAGGTGAAGAGGGTCACCTTGCCTTAATCGTCTTTAACTTTTGATGCCCTTAGATGGCTATCCACTCACCAGAACGTTGTAGGTAATAGTTGAGATACCTTACTCTATTCAAGAGATAAACTATAAGGGAAAGCCAAAGATATGCAGAGGGTCCAATAGAAACTTCCATTCCACTATATTATAGGCCCTTCGAAAATCTATTTTAAGAGAACAATTCTTATTAAAGCTCCTCCTGCTATAGTTCTTAAAAAACTCCTAAGTAAGTATTATATTATCGCTTATGTTTCATCCTTTTATGAATGCTCCTAGATTTAAGGCCATAAGTTTGGGAAGAGCTCCTTTTAACTGCATAGAAAGTAACTTAGAGATCACCTTGTATACAGTGGTATAGCAGGAGATGAGTATGTAGTCCTAAAGTGTGGAGGGGCATCCATTCTTAGGAAACAAAGTAACATAAGTTCTATTCATCTCCCTCAACAACTTGCCTTTGTTGAAAAAATCCATGAGAACCTCAATAGCTATTCTCCTCATCGCTGGCCATGTCTTTTTGAAAAAATTAAGGCATTGAACTTATTAGGTCTATAGGCCTTATTGGGGTAGAGAGCCAGGACTATCTGTTCTTCTTTTTTCTCTAGGACAGGCCTGTAAACCTATAGTACTTTACTACACTAATCCTATAGTGAATGAATGATTTGAGTAAGGACGTAGATGAAAACTTATTGGTAGAAGCTCTAAAAAATGTAGACTAATAGGTTTCCACTCCCTTAACTAGAGCATCTTGGCCAGAGACCATGTACCATCCTACAACAATAAGGAAGTCATATAGTTGGAGTTTTTTCCACGAAAACATTAAGTGAAAAAAGAAGGTTATGCGATCTCCCTTTTGTAGCCATTGGATGTGAGACCATTATTTCATGATATCATGGTAGTGGTCAAGAGATTGATTGTACTTATCTAGAGCTACTCTTTTAGCTCTAATAAGTGTCTCATCAAGGGCTCTAGGTCAACTTGGCTTGCATATGTGAAAGTTGGTCTCTTGTTGTAGATATGGCTAAGGTAGTATAAGAAACTTGATCATGGTTTAACTTTTTAAAATGATATTTGATAGCAGTTAGCTTCCTCATGAGAAAAAATTGCCTATGACCCTCCAAATTAATATGTAAGCCCTGTTGAATTTTGGCATGGAAGTCCTTAAGACTTTGTAGGTAGTTGTTGAATCTGAAAGGGTGGTGAATCTGCTGCTACATCTAAATGTCTCGTATCATAATAGGAGTGTGATCAAATTGCATGGGATTCTGAAAAGTCGCCTTACTATTAGGAAAGACTAATCAACCATTGAGCATTATTGAGGGCTCGATCTAGTTTCATCCTCAAGAATAGGCTACCATGATGCCTATTTCTCCAAGTGAAGAGATTTCTCTCTATTCTCAAATCCTCTAAACCTAGCAGTTGTATACAAGATTTGAGTTCATTTGTGTATCTTCTGAAGATAGATCGCCCCTACATTTCTGATAGGTGGAGAATACAATTAAAGTTAACCCAAAAGCATTTAAGGATCGGTCATGTTACAACCAATTTGTTAAAGTCCATAAAGAAGTTCTTTGAAATGCATAATTGGATGCATACACAATCATAACTTGAAAGGAACTCCCTTCATGCTTTTTGGTAGAAAATAAGTGGAACAATTGGTCAGTACATAGGTGGTGAATAATCTCCACCATCCTTAGATCATATGCCACAACTATTCTCCCATAATGATGGTCCTGATGATTAGTAGGAGTGGTCAAATTTCCCTACAAAATCTAAGCTTCCTACATTTATTCTCAGCCAGTTTGGTCTCCAGTAAGCCAACTATATATGGATTCACAGTATGCAAGAGCTCTTTAACCCTTTATTACCTGTGGGGACTATTTACTACTCTGGTGGTCTAAGTTAAGATAAACATGATTAAGGGGAGGAAGAGTTCTTCTTCATCCTATTAGTTTTCCTTCTTATGCCCAGCCAAGAGTTGACTTAGTTAGGAGGATTTTAAGCATTATGATCCCTATTGATATTTTAAAGGATAGGAGGTGGGTTTTATTATGTAAGTTGTTCCTCCATGCCATTAGAAGGTCATTTAAGGTGAGCTTCTATATCCATTACAGATAGGCAAACTATATTGCAAGATATAGGCTGAGTGTTAGAACGAATTTCCTGTACTAATTACAGAGGACCTGGAATATTTATGCTAGCATTAGGTGCATCAAAGGCAGTCACAGAATGTTGCAGCTCCTTGTCTTAAGCTACAATTAAGGCTACCTGAGTTATAGGCGTATTGATTTGTTGTATCTCCAAATGGGCAAGCACTTGACCAAATCTTACAGGCTACCTGATGGAGCCTCATCCATTTGGAAGGTACCAGTAGAAGCCTTGCCTACTTTAAGGACCCGTTCCTTGTCTTAAATACCACTGAAGTCATTCTAAGACATGGTAGGAGTGAGTTAGTTGGGCTCCATCCTAGCAAACACCTTGCCAAGTTCCTCCAGGCAACCTGTTGGAGTATCATCAATCCTCAAGTTTCTATCAGGCCATGTTCCAATAGTCCCAACAGTTGTTTCATCTAAGCCATCCCTCCCTAGCTCAGTGCTACATTCCTAGGAGTGTGCCTCTATCTAAACAACACAAATGCCTTGACAATCATAGTAGTGTTTAATAGCTCATCATATCAACTTGTCTAAAATACTCACCCTATTACTTTTTGTTAGTCTTGAATGACACCTAAGGGGAAGAGGGGAAGGGGGAGGAGAGGAGTGAATTAGGTTCTTAATAAAATTTTCAAAAATTCCTAAGTTACACAAAATATATTTAGCACTTATGTAAAAATGAATTGCGAAAACCAGTAATAATAAACATAATTGATTAAACTTAATTAAAAAAACACAAACTCACAAACTACAAAAATTTGAATAAGACACAAATAAGATTTTAGACAATGATATAAAAACAATTGAATATGAATAATTGCGTAAAAGTAAAAAGGTATAAGGAAGAGTGACACCACGGATTTATTTTAGTTTGAAACTATTCACTTGAAACTATGTCTAGTCCCTAACACTATTGAGATTTTGTTTCACTATTAAAAGAATAAGGTTAGAAATACAATACTTTTTAAAAAGGCTTAAAGATAACCTATAACTCACAACTATTCTATCTCTTAAAATACACTTGAAAGAATTTCACTTAAGAATAAATTAGTTTATTGGGAGGCTAAAAAACAACTCATGAGGAATGCAAAAATATGTACACAACAAGCTGAAAAATATCAACTCAAAGCCTCATCTCAAAAACATACCAAAAACTTCTTAATGCTCAAAACACTTGAAAGATTGATTTCTTAGCTCTTAGATGGTGAAAAAAAATGTAAACCAACCTATTTATAGCCCTAAGATATCAAACTAGCTACTTGTTACTATTTTACAACATTTTAATACATTAAAATTGAGCTACTGATGAAGTAAATTTGCTAAACATGATTTACACTCTTAAATGGTAGTTTCTAAGATTTAAAAGACACTGTTTAACTCGTCGTTTAAGTACTAGGTGCATATACTAAACGACAAGTCTACTAGGTTGGCGCTTAACCCTTTTAAGCCACCTTTTTACCCTTAAAATCATATATAAACTTTTCCAAACTCATTTGATCCAATCCAAATTAATTCCTAAATATTTATTCACTTTATATACTTGTAAACACATCTAAAACTTTCCTAAAATTTCTAACTTATCAAGAGGAATATTAAAAAAATTTCACATAATATTCCTCTTGACTATGCATCTTATATATGTATTATAAAATATATATGCATCTTATATATGTATTATAAAATATATATGCAATTATGCATGAACTGAGCCTTATTAAAACACCAAAATGACTAATTGAAAATTACAATCAAAATAAAACCATAAACTTATACATAAAAGCTATCTTTGACCTTCCAACTTGAGTCTTCTTCATACTAGCTTCATGACCTTTAATTTAGCTCTAAAACTCCTTAACCAATTTTTTTCTCACTTTAACTTTAATACCTATCTTTCAGTCACTTAAAAACACAAAATTATTAGTTTAAATAATATTTTATCATCATCAAAACAAGGTGAACCTTTATTGGTTCAGCAATCATCAAAACAAATTGGTTCAAAAATCCCTCCATTTTTTATGATAAAAAACTATTTAATATTATACACTTCAAACACTAACACATCATTCCAAAACATTAAAAAATAACACATAGTCATCTTTTAACATAAAATTCATGTCACAAATAAAAGACATTTAAAGGTTTCATCTTTTTTGTAGACAAGTAGCATAATAAAAAATAATGCCTTAAGAAACAACTAACTCCCCTTAAGTTTATCATAATCATGGAATTCTCACAAAGCCAAAAACAATCTCAATAGTAAATTGATAAGCTCCCTTTAAATTCATGTATCATAGAAGATAAAGATTTCTACTATTTTCCCTTAATAAGACATAATATCATATAGATCTCTCCCCTTTTTGGAATCATTAAAAAGACAAACATAAACATGCAACATATTCATAAACTTGAAAAAAAATCCTTAAAACCTAATTAATGAAACAAGCATTAAAAATTATCACGAAATTTAATCTATTTTGCCTATCTCTCTTAGAAATATAAACTGTTCTTCAAAAATCCAATCCTTCATATAAGAGCATAAAAGAATCAAACTGACACTTTGACTTCATAATTTAAAACATATGAAATTTTTCTTTAAAGAAATTCCATTGGTACCCTTTTTACAAAAACACCATAATTTCATAATTAACCATTTCAAAAATTAATAAATCATATTCCATAACCAAAATTTTCAAATATTAACTATAAAAACAATGATATGGACAAAGAAGTTATGAAACGTTATTAAGACTTATTTTAAAGGTTTAAAAAACATCATTTTCTTTATTACTTAAAAAACATCATGCATTTTTAATTAAGAAAGGTCAACTCCCCCTAAGTAAAACAGTTTTCAAGAAAATATACCAAAACATTCACAAGGATAACATGCCATGATTTTTTCAAAGGTAAACATACTTTAAGGGATTCAAAAATCTGTATGATATAAAAAACTAAAGGCAATAAAAGATCATCAAAATCATCAAATAATTTTGCAAGAAAAAATTCTCCTTTCAAAAGAATCAAGGATCCCCCTAAAAACTTTTAGAGGAACTAAATGACAAGCAATAATTTTTTCACACAAAAAAAAGTTCTAAAGTATCAATCATAATTCAAACAATTAACACACATTTCATTCATTCCATAAGAAATACCTCCTTCATTATAAATCACCAAACATTACTTGATTTCTTTCTCCTTGGTTCAACAATGCATCTTTGATACTCTTGATCTAGGAGATACCTCCTTCATTTTTCTCTTTTCATGCTTTTAGAGATACTATTGATGGACTTACAAAAATAAAAATCAATGCATCTTTGATACTCACATCATCTTGGGTCCTTAAAGGTTAATGGTATACCTATTTGACCATATGATGAAACATTCATATTCTTAAGTTCATCATAACAAAAATGAACTACATATCTATCATAGCATAATAAGTGCAAAATAAAAGTGCTTGTACTCTATATACACTCCTATAATTATTTCTTGGCCTAAAATCATTATAAGACCATAATTTAAAATTTTGCCTAAATGAACTTCTATCATTAAACTTTTGATACGTAAGTCTCCTAGGTCTAGTCCTTTGACTATACATGAATGCTTAATGCATTTGCCTAGATTGTGGCCTACTATGTGATGCATTTTGAGTAGAAAACTTGGGTAAAGATTTATATTCTAAGTTCTTTCCTTTAATAAAAATAGTCTTACTATAAGAAGGCCCATCATTATTATAACCTAAACCATGTTTTTCATTTGTCAATTTTTAGCCACCTAGCATGTTCTCTAATTTCTCTTGACCTTTCGTAAACTTCACAAGTGATTTCTCAAGGTTTTCTACTTCTTTCTTTAATGATATATTTTTATTTACTAAGTCATCATTATCCTTATTGATTGATTCTAATTCTTGCATAGGTCTTTTATTCTCTAATTTACATTCATTAAAATCTTATAGAGTTTTCTTGTATCTATCATGCCACTTCTTCTTTTTCCTATTCAATTCTTCTATTTGCTCTAATGCCTCTTCATAGGAGTATTCAACTTCACATTCATTTTCACTAGTATTAGAATAAGAAGGACTTATCTCATTGTACAGCCGTATCTTCTTTTTCGGAGTCGCTTGATTTAGACCATGCGACCTTCAATGCTATCTTCTTCTTTATTCTTTCTTTTCTTTCTTTTCCTTCTTCCATCACTTCTTTTCCTTCTTCTCTTCTTTTTCTTTTTCTTCTAATAGGTGTGGGCATTGTGACCTTAAATGATCTTTTTCATCTCATTCAAAACACGCTATGTTAATTAATTTATTTTTAGAGAAAGATTTACCTTTTATACATATATGCGTTCTTTATTAATCACTTTAATCTTCTTTTAATAAGAGTGAGTTCTTCATTTTTGCTCCCAAGTAAGGATTCTTCATTTTCACTTTCCTCCTTTCTTGATGCCTTAAATGTTATAATCTTTCTTTTGGGCATAGCTTGCTATTTTTTAGTCTATTTCATCCTCATTTTATACGTTAATAGTTAACCGATATGTTTGTCAAGAGGGATGATATTGAGGTCCTTTGCTTTTTGAATTGCAATAACTTTAGCTTCCCACGACTTTAGTAGAGACCTAAGAATCTTCCTAATAAGCTCTTTGAATAGGTCTTACCTAGAGCTTCTAAATTATTAATGATATCAAGAAAATATTCACACATTGTAGAGATATCTTTATCATGTAATGTTTGGAAAAGTTCATATGAATGAGTAAGTATGCTAAGTTTATTTTCTTTTACTTGAATTGTGCCTTCGTATGTGATTTCTAGTGTATTCCAAATGTCATACATAGGTTCACACATTGAAATTCTATTAAAGTTAGTCCTATTTTGAACATAATATAAAATATGCATAACTTTACTATTTAGAGAGGTTAATTTTCTTTCTTCTCTATCCCACTCTATATCTTTCTTAGGCATTTATTTATTTCCTATAAGTTTGGTTAGCATGAAGCTATTTTATGAAACCATCAACCATAATTCTACGGTTTCACCCATCAAATATCTTCTTATCATAGTCTTCCAATATAAGTAATTATTTCCATTAAAGAAGGGAGCTTTATGTGTGTTTTGTTCTTCTAAACTGATTAAGGTGGAAAAGTAATTCATTGTGTATTCATATCGATCTTTTCTCACTAAATAATTATATTTCAAATATTTTTAAGATTTACACTCTAATACGAATTTTTAGACATGAATAGCATGTTTTTAATAAATTTTTTAAGAATTCCTAAGTTTAAAAGATAAAAAGATATTTAAAACTTATGCGAAAATAGATTACGAAAATAGGTAATAATAAACGTAATTGATAAATTTTAATTTAACAAACACAAACTCACAAATTAAAAAAAATGAATAAGATACAAACAAGATTTTAGATAATGATATAAAAATAATTGAATATGAATAATTATGTAAAAGTAAAAAGGTATAAAGAAGAATGACACCACCGATTTATTCTAATTCAAAGTTATCCACCTATTCCTACATCTAGTCCTTAACACCATTATTAAGATTTTATTTCACTATAAAAAGAATAGCTTTAGAAGTACAATCCTTTTCTAGGTTCAAAGTTAACCTCTACAATCCTTTTTCAAAGGCTTAAGCATAACCTTTGGCATACAATTATTCTATCTCTTAATACACACTTGAAAGAATTTCACTCAAGAATAAATTGGCGTATTAAGAGGCCTAGAAAAAACTTTTGATAAATCCAAAAAACGTTCACGACAAGCTCACAAATATCAACTCAAAGCCTTAACTCAAAACCACACAAAACACCTCTTAATGCATAAAACACTTAAATGATTGATTATTAAGCTCTTGTATGATGAAAACAAGGGTAAACTAGCCTATGTATAGACCTAGCATGTCAAACTAGTTGCTTGTTACCATTGTATAATGTTCTAATGTATTATAATCAAGTTACTTATTACTAGTTTTAGCTACACTACAAGTACACAAGTCGTAATTTATAGTATAACTAATATTCATCCCACGAGGATTGATTCTAGACATTTAAAAATATGAATAGCACTTTGTTTAATGTAATCAAAAAGTATATAAAGTGAAAATTAAACTAAACTAACAAAACTTGAATGAATATAATCGTAGAACAGAGTAAAACACAGAAGATACTTAATAATGGAGAGTTAGGGGTATTTTATCCTTCTTCTTGAGTTTCCACATGTTTTTCCTCTTCTAAAGCCCTCTATTTTGTTCTTGGATGTTACTTAGAGTCAGAAGTGTGGCTTTTATGGTTCCTCAAGTTTTATTATGACCAAAAATCATAAAACACGTCTTGCATAAGTTTTGCCACGTCATTCAGCCACATCAGATTTTTCAACTTTGACCTATACTCTATATTTTTACTATATCTTCATCTACAAACCTCAAAATGCCATGCAATTTTATACGTAGGCTCCTCAAATGTTCTAGCACCCTGTAAAATTTCATAGAAATTAGAGCTCTTTAAGGGCACCTAATGCATCACCAAATTTATAGTAAAAAAACTGGTGCTGGTTTAGGTCTCATTTGTTACCTGCACATCCAAACATCAAAGTGCATTAGCCCATTCCTCAAATAAGTTCATATTTTGCCTTCAAATACTAAAAAATAAAAACAAACACTCAAACACTTAAAAGATAATAAAAAGGATGCAAAAGTTGCTACTAACGTAATTTAAAATACACAAATAACAATCAAAACACCTAAAAACAACCTAGCAACATAGTATGAAACACACGTATTAACTTCCCCACACTTAAACCTTTACTTGTCCTTAAGAAAATTAAACACAACCATTACATTCCATCAGTTCATTTTCAAAGAGATCAAGTGCATGCAATCTTTCAAACATCAGTAACTCGAATATCAAGCTACTACACACATCATAATTTTTTCATTAATACACATAAACAAGATCAACTTATGATACCATTGATCAAAGGAAAGTATAAAACCAAGATGGATTTTCCTCATGATGTTCACTTATTTCATTCAAGTGTTTAAGAGTTAGTGTTTCACTCAAGATTCCCTCTAGAAGACCACACCACCATAGGCTTGAAATTCACCAGTTTTCTTCCACATAGATTACATGCTATCATGGATCAAAAGGACTTTTGTTCATAATTGTAATAGGGATTGGGCTAAAGTGAGTCAAAAAGGGTCTAAGGTTTCTCACAAGTGTTTATAAAGTACTAAGTGTAAATGCGACAACTAAATATATTTATGAGATATGTATATAAATACAACTAACTACTCATCACTAACTATTGTTGCTGTATTTCATTCTTTTCTTCTTCTTTTTTTATTTTTTTTATTTTTATTTTTTGCTTTTTTCACAATAATAAGGAAATAATAGGTTGCAACAACTATATATAATGCTCAATATAAGTAAATCATCTCAAAATAAAATATAAACCAAAAGTCCCAAACTAATGCTTACTTAGCACTTTATGCAACTTGTTATTGGGTAAGGCTAATGGGTTTTCTAGGTTTTTAATAGAAGGTGTTTAATTCATAAACATGTTTAATGATATGGTAAAATTAATTGAGTTTTAATGGTTAATTTATTGAATTATGACCCCTAATTTAATGAAAAATTGTTAAATCTATGTGTTATTAAATTTATAGGATGAAGCTTAAAGATGGAGATTGGAGCAAAATTAGAAGAAAGTGCCTTATTTCAGTCCTACAACGGCACCCTGCTAGGGTCACATTGATGGATGAACATGGTGCCCTTATAAACATAGAATTCGACCTTAAATGGTGGTCTCTCAGTGTGCTATTATAGGGAGGCAGGTTGTCGTTATAGGAAGGTAGGGTGCTATTGAAGGAGCAATCAATAATTTCAACTCCAAATCTCCACAATTGCATTTGTTACATGTTACTACCTTATCTCCTTTGTCAGCTAGCACAAGTGGGAGTCTAAAGAGTCTTCATAACACAATAAAAACAATAACGTCACTCAATCAATAGAAAAAAATTAGATTTAACATTAGTGAGAAATGCTCTTGCTTCTCTCTTAGTTTTTCTTAGATGTTTTAGGCTTCAAACACTTGTAATTTGAGTTTTAGATTGGTTTTTTAGTTTCTGCTTGTTGGAAATTGAAGCTAAGACGTATATTTGAGTTTATAAACCATCATAAGGGGTTTTTTAACTCAGGGCTGATTTGGTATCCTTTGTGATTTTTTATTTTAGTTTCTTGTTTTTAAAAACACAGAAATCAATAAAAATAGCACAGAAACCGAAAAAGACAACATACTAATACAACACAGAAACCCAAAAAATAACACAAAAACCAATACACATACACAAAAATAAAAACCTAAAATGAAAAGGAGAAGTGATACCAAATGTGCTCTCAGATTATCACTTTATTTCCTCTGTTTTTCAAATTAATCAAAGTTTATGTTCTTATGATCATATTCTTGAATGTTCTTTAATTTTCTTGTAAGATCTTGCCGAATCTGAAGCCGTGTTGATGTTCAGATCATGTTGAGGAGTTCAAGACTTGTCCAGGAGCTTTCTGAACCTATTTTATACCTTCTAAACTAATTATTTCAGCTTATATTTTTAGATCTATCAAAGTAAGTGGCTTAAGATGCATGTTTTGTACGTTTTGATGATTATGTATGGTTAAATCCATTTTCTAGCTTCAAATTGGTATTTTAATGTTTTAGGAGAGCTTAAAGACACGTAAAAATGTCTGATTTTGTTTATTGAATGTCTTAAAGTTCTGATTTTGGACTGATAAACTAAGATTAGAGTGAAAGACAATATAAGATCCGAGAAATCTACTTAGGTTCTTGGAAAAATCAATAAACAACACAAATCAATCAATGAATAACCAAACATTGATTATTTGTGAGAGTTAGAAATCTGAGACCACAAATCCAGAAATCAATTTCTTGAAATTAAAGCCTATTGGCTAGATTTAAAGCATAACCAAACTTTAAACTAAGTTTAATGGCGAAAAGTCATAAGTCTTAATCATAGCTTTGTCTTGAATTTGTGAAGGAACTCTATACAACCTTTAAAATTGTTTAAAGTTTAATTAATTCTTTAATTACCTAATCCTTAGATGATTTCCACAAGTTAATAATTTTTAGTAATTTATAAATCATTTTATAATTCAAAATTGAAACGTTTAAAGCAAAGTTGGGATAGTTTAGTATTTGCATCTTTTTAATTAATTAAGTTGTAATTTACTAAATAATTACATTCTAATTAATCTAGTATTTAACCAATAACACCATTTTTTTTTCCGTGGGTTCGACACTCAGAGTCTGAAAATTACTCCATTATATTACTTGTTCGATAAGTACACTTGCCTTCCATCATATTGGTTTTTGCTTAAATTCATTTTGGTTTTTAAAGTAAAATCAGTTTAAAAGAACTCGCATTTTTATAATCTTTTAACCAACGAACAACAAGTTTTTGATGCTGTTGCTGGAGAAAACTTATTTTTGGTTAATATTAGAAAAATTGGTGTCAATTACTCTAAGGTGAAAATATTATAAATATCACATCTAATTGTTTGTTTTTCTTTTTTTTGTTATTATTTTTTTCTTTTTTCTTTGAGATTGATTCTTAGCCTGCACTTATCTTCAAAATATATTTAGTAAAAATCAATTCAATGTAGAAATGGAACATCATGAGAACTTGGTGTTAGCCCTATGGCACCCAAGAGGGGGGTGAATTGGGTGTTTAAAACTTTT
>JAOXYD010197935.1:0-22738 GCA_028565735.1 Pinacopodium congolense | reverse complement strand
ATTTTTATGCTTGGATTTCAATGCATTTTCATGTCCATTTCAAGCCAATTTAATGTACATTTGCTTCTAATTGATACTAAAGTGTTTAAATATCATTTATATTCATGTACAATGCAGATGAAAGCTAAAAAGTGGAGAAACTATAGAATTTGTAGCTAAAAACCATATTTCAAAAGTTAAACGGTGATCCCCTTTCACCTGCCATTATGCTTTGCAGCATGCCATTTTACTCTCAAAGACAGGAACTTAAATGAAACCTTTATATCTTGCTGTTTTATTCTTTTTATGTGTTGTTTTGATAGCTGTTGAGATATTTCTAACTACCAGTTGCTGCAACTTGCCCCAACTTATTCTAGCTTATCCTAGACATATAAATAGAGCTATAGAGATCAAATTTGAAGAAGCTAGAACAAATTTGAAGGGACAATAAATCAAACATTAAAATCTCTTCTTCTTTCCTTAGTTTTTAAGTTTTTTTTATTTTTCTTTTCCAACCTTTGTAAATTGTAATTTCAGGTTGTCTTGAGGATTTAAGGGAGTTTATTCATGTTTTAGGAGGCTGACTATCAGTTTGTATCATCATTTGGTACTTCCTAAACATTAAATTACTTATTTTATACTACTTTGTTCATATTTATGTAAGAACATAGGCAACCTTTATTTGATTTGATTTTTCCTATTTATTTATGATGTTTTAAGCTAAATTCTAGTTAGGGACAAGTTCTTGAATGTCTTAAGTGAGTGTTTATCACATTATTGGATGATAATCTTTGTTTATGTGAGATCTTAAAGCATATCTTAACTTGATCACTTAGGATATGAGTTTAGATAAATAACTAGAGGACCAATCACTTAATTCATTAGAAAAATCCATAAATAACATAATTTTAATCAATACATGGCCATTGATTAGTTATTTTATGAAGGTACTAATCTTGAATATAATTTTTTGGATCAGAAACTTCTTAATCTTTAAGCCTACTTCCTATTGATTTATGAGTGGACCAAACCATGAACTTAGGAATGTTAGAGAAAAGGCAATGACTTGGCCATAACTTTTTCTTGATTCAATGAAGGTCCTAAATTAGAAAATTCAATCCATTTCATAACTTAACTTAAGTCATTTAGACCTATTCCTTAGCCATTTAATCAATTAGTAATCCTTAGGCAATTTGGAGTTCAATTTTAAAGTTGAAAGCTTTTTAGGCGTTTTAATTTAATTAATCCCTTAGTTTTAAGCCTATAGTTCCCTTAGATAATTATAATCAAATTGCCTTAGTAGTCATATAAATCTTTTCTTTGTGGGTTCGACATTCCAGAGTCTTAAATATGTTCTACTTTATTACTTGGGACCGGAACACTATTGTTAAGTTGATTTGAATTTGAATTGGAATGGCATATGAATTTATGATTAATTTGAGGATAATTAGTAATATCAAATCAAAGCCAACATTCATTGATTCTAGCTCATGTCTAAGTCTTTCTTCTTTTTTTTTAATTTGCAATCGTCTAACAATTTTAAAATTTCTTTATGCCTAATGGATAACTTCTTCTTTTTCTTTGTCAAAACTTTTAAATACTCAAATAGTTCATCATAAATAGGATCAACATTATATTCATCATTATTGTTATAACAGGAGGAAGATGGTACCTAATCCCATGCCATGAAACACATGTTAACCACTTCTTTTTCTTCTTTGTCAAAGTCGCTTAATTCACTTCATGTATTCTTCAAAGATTTCTTCGTCTTTGATTCTTCTTTTATTTCTTCTTCTTCTTGTCATTTTCTTAGAGGAATGGGCATTGTGATCTCCTTTGGCCCTTTTCATTACATTCCTAATAGGTAATATTAGCCAATTTATTGTAGGAGAACAGTTACCTTCTCTTTTTCATGTGGATTCCTTCCTTCTTAGGAAATTTTTAAGGCTTTGCATGAAGAGGATTATATCTTCATCTTCATTTTCACTTATAGATGATTCATCACCATTTTTTCCTCTTTGTAGCCTTGAATGCCATGTTATATATTTTTGTTTCTTATATACATTCTCCTCCTCTTGTGTTTCCTTTAATCTCAGCTTGTACGTAAAAAGGGAACCAATCATTAAGGGGGTGGATGTTAAGATCCTTTAATTTTTGAATAGCCGTTACTTTAGCCTCCAATACTTTGGTAGAGATCTAAGTTTTTTCTTTACAAGTTCAACATTTGAATAGGTATTATCTAGATATTTTAAAGCATTATTAATATTTACAAAAATTCATTATGTGACATATGAAAAAGTTCATATTGATGGGTAAGCATACTAACTTTACTCTTCTTTACTTGGTTTATTCCTTCGTGTGTAATTTCTAAGTTATGCCAAATTTCATAAAAATTATGCTAATGGATACTTTATTGAATTCATTTATACTTAGGGCACAATTAAAAAATATGTATAGCTTTATTATAAACTAATATTTGATCATCATTATCCCATTCATATTCACTCTTAGGCAATATTTAGTTTCTTATGACTTTGGAAGGTATTGATGTCTTTTTTCAAAATATTTCTATAATTTTATATTGCAAATCATTAAAAAAAATCTCATCCTAATTTTCTAAAAAAGATAATCATTTCCATTAAAATAAGGAACCCTATTAATGTTATGTTCTTTTAGACTAGTAGAGGAAGTAAAATAAGTTAATCATGTATGCCATATGTAATCTTTTCTCACTAATTTGCTAGAATTTCACTATGTGAGACTTAATCTTTTATATCATTTGTTGATCCTATTTGGCCCTTAAAAAAGGGGGGAGGAATGAATTAGGAGATTTGAAATTTTTTTAAGTTAATGGTCCTAAATTTATCAAATTTTTAATCAAATACGCGGAAACTAATTAAATAATTGAATAAAAAATTAACTATTATAAGAATAATATAAACAATGTGTAATTAATGCTTGAAAGTAAAAGTGTAAAGGAGATGTTGAACTAAGGGAGATTTCATCTTATTTTGATGATGACAAAATGATTTTGTCACTAATGATTGTTATGTTTAAGTGTATTGAAAGATATGTGTATAGACAAAGTAAGTAAACGAGTTTAAGGAATCGTAGAGCTTATTCGGAGTTTATGATCATATATGAAGACTTAATATTTTGAAGACCAAACTAGTATTGATATATGTTTATTTGTGTAATTTTTATTGTAAGTTTCACTTAGTTCGTTTTGGTGATTTAATAGGCTCACATCATGCATGTGCATTCATGATTAGTATCTTACATGTAGGAAGCATAATCAAGAGTTTTTATATGTGATTATTGTATGTGAAAATCTTTTTGATATATGAATAAATATATGTATGGTTGCATGATTATGTGATGAATGAATTGGTTAAGGTATGATTGAATGAATAAATTCGTATGATTAGTATGTTTTAATTAAAGTATGAATGAACCAATTGGTAATTTGGTAAAATTGTTATGACTTATGAGATGTGTTTTGTATTTTATATGGAATTATATGAATTGGTCAAGGAATGTGTGAATTGTAAGTTGTGTGATTTAGAAAATTGATTAAGTACGTGGTTATATGTGATAAGATGAAAATAGAAGAATTAGTGTTAAAGAAATTTAGTAAATTGGAACAATGTAATTGAGTTAAGTTTTGTAATTGTGTAAAACTAAGTTATTATGTGTTTGATATTGACTTAATTATGTTAAAATATGTTTAATTGGGTTAAGAATTAATTTGAACTGAGTTTGGATTGGATTAGGCTTGATTGGGCAGAGAGTACCAGTATACTAATTAGACTAGTCGACTGATGCATGATTGATCAACTATATCGGTCAACCAATCTTGGAGAAAACAAAGTGAAAATTTTGAAATGGCTAGTTTTGTCAATGGTAAAGTCATTAATTATTTTATAATGTTGTGCATCCATTGTACAACAATTAGGGATGATTTTTTAGGTATAAATAAACTATGGTAGTATGTTTTTTTTTATTCAACAAGCCTACTAAGCATTCTTACAATTGTTATTTTGCATTCAAAGTTATATTTTGTGAGTTTTAATGGTGTGTTCTTGTGTGAGGCATTTTAAGTGTTTAGTTTTGCATTCATCTTTAAGAGAGCCTATTTTATACGCCAAAGTAAGTTTAAGAAACATCCCCTTAAGGGCCAAACTAGGACTCATAGGAGAGAAAAAGACAAATTAAGTTATAGTTGTTTGAAGATAACCTCTGTCTCCTACTTCCATTGCCTAACTCCTTATTAGGGTATTTTACTACCAAAAGTCATCAATACAAGTTAGCAATAATAAATTTTTTCAAGGTTTAAGGATAATCTTCACAGTTTTAATAACCTCTTCCTTTCAACCTCTCAAAATACACTAAAAAAGTATTTCACTTAAGATAAAAAAAGGTGTATAAAGAGGCTCATTAAACATTTGAAATAGATGAACATTTATGCTCATAAAACCTTCACAAAAACAATTCAAAACAATACAAAAACTTGTTAAACATAACTTAGAAAACTTAATTCACTTGTAAGCATTCTTTTATCTCTTTTATTAGATGAAAATAACACCATCAAAATATGTATTTATATGTAAAACAACTCAAATCAGTTGTTTGTTACCGTTATGCAATGTTGTAATATACTAAATTTATTTTTCAGTTGAGAAATAGTTGTTTGACAACTCATTTTGAACTTTGACGACAGTTATAATTGAAGATCAATAGTGCCATCCATGTCTGCTGTTAATATTGGACTACAATGAGGGTTATATAATGGCGTGGTTGTTATCAATATGTTTTGCCATTGTAGACTACAATGCAGTTTATTAACAATACCATTAACCTTTGTTGATGGGAGTCATTAAACTCTGAGAAAAACATCAAACTAAAAACTCATCCAAACATATCCAAAAACAACCTAAAGCTATGCCCTACACTTCAAAATACTTTTTTAACTCACATACACATTGAAAAACTTCTTAAAAATATTTTTAATTCATCAAGAGAACTATTTTAAAATATTCTCCATACATTTACCTCTTAAATATGCAATCATCATGCATATTCTAAATTATAAATATAATTATGCATAAGTGAGCCCTTTAAGTATACCAAAATGAGTCAAGTAAAACTTACATAAAAATTATATGTGTAATCCTATATAAAGGCCATCTTGATCTTCTATAATCGAGTCTTCTTCAATTTATCACCATGGTCTCCTTATTAATTTCAAGACTTTATAATCACATTCCTTCCTTCATATTTTATTTGTACACCTATCTTTTAAACACTTAATCACAACAAAATATTAAGATAAAAATTATATTATCATCATCAAAATAAAGCAAAACTTCTCTTGATTTAACAGTTCTCATAATAACAAAATGATGGTTAATTTGAGTGTATCATTGCTAGACATGTAGGTTTTGAAATCAACAATATTTTGAATACCGTACCAATACCGGTACCATATTTGTCTTTAAAATAGTACTGTACAGGTACCGTTCAATATTGGTACTGTTTTAGATAATTTTGTAAAATTATAAATTAGTCTCTGAATTTTATAAAATTTATAAAATGGTCCATAAATATATTTGTAATAGGAAATAAAAGTTAAATATTAAAATTTAAAAGGTTAAAATAAAAAAAATTCAATTTTTTTTTATTTTTTCTATTTTCGATACTGGCCAGTACAATGCGTTTCGGTCGGTATTAACTGGTATTTAAATCCGATATGGTACAAATCATTTTTATTCAGTTTTCCGATCGATACATCACATACTAACTAATACCGACAAGTACGAAACGAAAGTCAAAATCATGAAAATTAATGTGTTTTTAAGGTAAGTCTTGTATAGAAAAGGTTACCTCCTGCAGTGCTCCTGTACAGCTTTTTTTTAATTAATACAATTTAATTTTGTTTAAAAAAAGAAACGTTCTTGTAATAACTCAATTTCTTCAGTCATTTCCTAGTACGCCCTTCTTCAATGTACTATATTTTTGAAATAAAATGTGTAAAATTGTTGGGAATCCTTAACCATAATTCATAAATAAGAAAAAGAAAAAACCTTTTTTGACAAAGGAAATGAATAATTCAACTCTTTTTTTTTTCCCTCTTTTAAGAACGAATCAAATACTGACTTTGGCATAACATTGTTTACGTTAAAATATCTTCGATGTTGTTTTACAAAAACACTCAAAACTGTTAGTCATAGAAGCACAGTAAACCGACAAACAAATCAAAATAGGTAGAAAGCATTAGAATGAGAAATTACAGGTCTATATTACGTTAGTATCCACAAAGCTTCATTAAATTCTGATTTAAGGGTAACCAAGACGAAAATAAACTAATATTGTATGGAAATAAAAGAAAGAAAGAAGTTAAAATAGAAAAATGCGACTCCACTTACACATACCCATTAAGCAGTTTTCAATTTTCATAGATGTACTTTGTTGGGTGCCAATAAAGGAACCGCAGAAGACGAGTGGAACTGTGGAAGTTGAGTTGAACGGTGGGACATGCAAGTCAATCGGATGACAGGCAGCACACTCAGCCTAGGCCACAGCTTTTTCTTGTCTTATGCTCCACTGAACAGACAAGGTGCGTGTTTACGTGTATGTGTTCCCTCGTAAATTTGCTACTCCCTTTATAATTTATATATTTATTCAAATGCATCATAAGCCACTTGTCCAGGTTAGTGTGAATCATGTAAACCTGCATTTGATTGCCCATTTATAGCATTGATTAAGAAAGGAATAGTCACTGTCACCTTTAAGGACCGCCAAAGCTTCACACGGAAAGATGCCTTTAAGATTTGAGGTTGGCCAAATTCTGTTCATCTCTTAGCCTCAGAGCGCCCTTTCCTGCTTTTTCTCGAGGAAAAGAACAAAGGAAGCCATATGTGATATGATCTGTAACTTTAGGACTACATTGAGCTTTTTGGCTTAAGGCAAATCTCTCCTTCAAGATTTTGTTGGCATCTTTCAAGAAAATTAATAATTATATCATAAGGTTTTATTTTAAAACAAAAGAGTTAAATGAGTTTTTAATGTTTACATTAGAACATAATATTACTTCAATATTTTGTACCATTTCATTATTTTTATACTATTATAGAACATGTTGCTTCTTATAAAAACAAATAGGAATGTTAATTATATATTTTATAATTAATTATAATTAATTCTTACAAACTTTTGTAATATCTTAGAGATTTAATTAATTATTAGAAGATATTAAACATCATATTACCTTAAGAATAAAAATTATAGATCTGTTTGATTTTTATTTTTAATAAACAAAAAAAATATGTACTTTGCATCATATGGTTGCTAGTGGTGCTGCTATTTGCAGATGGACAATGGGCTTGCCAACGAGTTTTCAATTCAAAAGATTTTATACGATGAAATTAACTTATTTATTTTTGGTAAAAAAGGAACATTTTTTATACATTTAAAAGTAAATCTATATAAATATTGCTCAGCTCGAAGTCTCGAACACGTAATAAATTTGAACATGATAAATAAAGAATTACTCATAATTTCTCTAACTTACCAAGTTAAATCTTCGTGAATGACTTAAATATCTGAACCACCAACCCAAGAAAGATTTACTTGTAATAGGATAAGAATTGCATTACTCTACTATTTTGGCCTAAAAAGATGATTAGTATTAAAAAATAGGATGTGATTTCTTCATGTACACATTAATAAAAACGTAAAATTTTTAATTATTTTAAAACTGAAATCACTACAATAATTATAAATTTATAAACATAACAAAACATCCAACTTAAAATTGTACTGTTATAAAAATTAATTACTTCTTATGCAATTTCCTTTTGATTATGAAAATAGGTGGTCAATAAAAATTATCATAATTATTTAAGTGTTCAATATTGAATAATATCTATAAAAAATTAAAATGATTTTACTAGTGATATGAAGAGGAATATACAAGGAATATTAATTATGTTAGATGATCTGTCTATTTACAAGGACAGAAAAAAAAAGCTTGTAGCCTTTTAAGTAATTTAATTCAAGTATAATGTCATTTTCAATTAATATTATCAATATAATTTTAATTCAATGATAATTAAATACCAATTAAATAATACATCTAATATTGATACTCATTAGTCAAATAGTTTATATTTGTTCTTAAATTTCTCAAACTTTACAATAAAATCAAACTTGATTAAATTATTATTATTATTTTTTATCATTCTTTGTTTATGAAACAACAATCCAATGGCTATAAGATATTTTAAAGCGTATATGATGTTTAAGACTATCAAAAGAATTTTGTGAAATAGTTGTAAGGAATTGTTTATGAGTAAACCATCTGTTCTAGTAACATAGAAATAAAAGGGTGGACATTTAACTAAAAGAAAAATTGATTTTTCCTAAAGGAAAACCTTTATCAAAAATTGAAAATCTCATAGAAAACAAATATCAACAATTAAAAACAAAAGAAGGAATATAATTAGTAAAAAAACAAAATTATTCTTATTATCATGTACAATTTTGGGACAAGAATAAAGAAGAAGTGTCTATAAAACTGCAAGACAAACAGAAAGTGATAAGAATTAAAGCAATGACATGTAGTCTAGAAAATTAAGAAGAATTTAAGAAACAACTTCTTGAATTAGAAAATTTCCAATTTATAAGGCCCAGTAAGTCTCTTCATTCCTTTCTTGCTTTTATGGCTAGAAATCACACTGAAATAGTACAAAATAAAGTTAGGATGGTAGTTAAATACAAAAAATTTAATGATAATATAATGTTCGATGGCTATTTTTTACCCTATAAAGAAACCCTTATAAATTTAACAAGAGGGAAAAAGATATTTTCAAAATTTGATTGCAAAATTATGTTTTGGAAAATCCAAATGCATAAATATAGTATTTCTTTAATTACTTTTTCAACTTCTCAAGATTATTATAAATGGTTAGTAATGCCCTTTAGACTTAAAAAATGGACCTCAAATATTTCAACAAAAAATGGATAATATCTTTAAACATCATAATTTCATCCATGTGTATATTAGTGGCATCTTAATTGCTAGTAATGATACTGTATATCGTATTACACACTTAGATAAGTTTGCCGACTTATGGTATCAAAACATATTAATTATTTTGAGGAAAAAATCCAAAATATGTTAAAAAGAAATATAATTCCTTGGTATGGATCTAGATGGAACAAGAATTAAGCTTTAACCACATATATTAAAAAAATTTCTCAATTTCCTGACATATTACTTGATAAAAAACAACTGTAAAGCTTTTTAGGTGTTTTAAATTATTCAAATTTCATCCAAAATCTTGATGAATTTAGAAAACCTTTTAAAATGCTTTTCAAGAAAGATTAAAAATTTGAATTTTCTCCATATTCAATAGATTAAGTGAACAAGATTAAAGCCTTATGTTCTTTATTGCTTACATCAGCTTTACCTTATGATAATGATGATTTAATTCTTGAAACAGATTCTTTAGATTAAACATTTATGGAGATGTGACAAAGATATCATATTAATGAAAAGGAACTATTTATTGTTGTAAAAAGTTGTCAAAAGTTTTGTGATTTTTTACTTCTAAAAAGATTTTTATTTTGCATTGATAATAGTTAAGTTAAATCGGCTATTCAAAATAATTTAGTATGTAAACTAGAGTATAAAAGATATATCAAATGGAAAATATTACTTTTTGAATGTACTTTTGATATTGAAATTATTAAATCAGATAAAAATTTCTCGTAGATTTTTTGACTAAAGATGGATATGCTCAACATTAAAGAGAAAAATTTTCAATTACTTGATAAAATGTTTGAAACATTGATATGTGTTACACATAAGTTAAAGATTTGCTCTCTGTGGCACACTTCCCTCATTACTAAAAGAGGTTGCAAAAATACTACTATCATTTTGCAATGTTTGGCAAGTTAACCAAAATAATTACAATTATTTTAAGCAAAAGCTCTATGGCTTATCAATAAAGCCTAGATATTAGAGGACGTTACCTTTCTTGGATCATCAACTTCACACATAAAAGAAATCCAGGGTCAATAGCCTTAACATGTTGGTTCAAAAATTGCTAATGATATCATTTCTTTGAGATCGAATCTTACCTAGAAAATGACCATCCAAATGAATTACATAATAGGTTCATTGGCCCATAGCCATTTGACTATCCAGACATATGTAGAGATAATGAGAGAATTTTATTCTTTACAAAATATGGATTTGTATCACATAGATTTTTCAGGAATTTATCCCATATTAATCTTTTACAAGGAGCATCTTCGCAACTAGTTAGAGACTGGTATGATTTTGGTGTCATTAATGCCATCTACTTAACAAATCTAAATTTAAAAAAATCTCTAAACTTCCTTCATGGATCCAAGTTGGAGTTAAGGATTACTATATTAACAATCCATCTATTACTCCATAGGATACTTTAATGCTCAAAATGTTGTTAGTAGGACCAGATTTTAACAATGAAGATAGATATAATGCCTACCATTTTATCACTCTTGCTAAACATTTTGGAATTTTTGTAGACACCAATTTACAAAAAGAGTTTTCAAAGTATACAGACTATGATATTTATTAAAGGAGGGGTATCAGAATGCATATTATCATTATGGGAATGGAAGCTGCTTTCAAAAAAGACTTTTGGATGTAATCTAATAGAAATAACAACTATTTAGTAATGATCACATTTGCAAAAAGGACCCTTACTCCACTAGTTGCTAATAAATTTGTATAGATGAAAATCAAAATTATTGACTTTGAAAACATTAAATCGAGTCTTTAAGCTATGAAAAGATTTTGTTAGCTCAGAAAGCATAAACTTAACATGTGTCTAGCATGTACCAGTGGGGAGAAAAGCAAAGGAAAAGTCAAAGATTCTTGATTCACTACCTTTAGTGACAACTCAGATTGATAAGATGACCACCTATCAACTACATGAAAAATTCATAAAATAAGATATATTGTACACTTGTAAATTCTACTAACAAAAGATGATGTAAAAACAATAAAATATTTATGTAACTCTTAAGTCTGGATTTTAAATCCACAATTATAAATAAGAACTTAATAGAGCACATGGGGCATTGATATCTTTCACTATATATTTTTGTCCCTCTCTAAGAAAAACACCTTTCTTTGTAGAAACAATTATGAGTGTCCATTTCAACTCTTTTTCTTTTAAAAATATTCGTTCTCTCTCTTTCTTTTATCCTTAGTTTTCACCTTAAGGTAGGACATGAAATAAGATTGTGTTGCTTTATGCTAAAGGAATGTCAAGGGTAGGTACCTTATTTAAGTTTAGAGCTCAAATGCTTGATAAAAGACTCGACAAATACCCTTTGTAGAGTTGATCAAACTCTAAGTCTAAGGTGTGGAAGCACTCTATTTTTATAAAATTAATGTTTAATTTGGAAACTTGGGTAATTGCTCTACAAAATTTATCACAACAATATATTTTTTAGATAAATTTACATTTGGTCTTTCTAAAATTGATTTGGACTAAATCTCATTGATAAATGAAATTATTACAACTATTTTCAACAAATAGTTGATTTAATCACGGACGTTGATGATTCATAGGACAAAGGTTTATTAAGAATCTCTTTAATTTTTGATATCATAAAGAGTTTTGATAGAATAAAAGCTTTTATGTTTCGCCATGATCGCAGATCACCACCACTGTCTGCGTAAAACATATAATGATAATACCATATATATTCCTAGATAATGATTAGTTCTACAAGCATTTATATCCCGATAGGAATAACTTACAAAGATTATAAAGCAGAATGTTTTACTACATATATCGATAATGATGTAGGCTCTTGCTTATGTAAAGCAACTTGTTTTTCCTAAGGAAAACATTTATTAAAAATTGAAAATCTCATAGAAAACAAATATCAATAGCTAAAAAAAATAAAAGAAGGATTAGAATTAGGAAAAAAAAAACTATTTTTATAATCCTTTACAATTTTGGGATCTAAGAATATATGTGTGTGTGTGTGTGTGTGTGTGTGTGTGTGTGTGCGTGTGCGTGTGTGTATGTGTGTGTGGTATTATCATTATATATTATAGTAATTCTATATTGTGTTGTCTTATAAGGTTGTACTTACTTTAGAAAACTAGTTTCTAACGTGATCTCTAAATTAGATCTCTTATTTGAATTAGTAATCTTACGGTTATCTTATTATCGCTTATCTTATTTTTGTTTCTACAACATATTTTATTTGATGTGTATTTCCATTAAAATTGATTTATTGATGTGATTCAACTAATTAAAATTGCATTAAAGTACGAGCTAATTGGTGATTAATGTAATTGCTACTAGCAACACTTGTATTTATCAAAATGTTATAAGGGAGATATTTTGTACCATCACAATATTCACCCATAACTTGATAATTTGAATTTTTTCTTTTATCTACTTTAATTAAAGTGTTTACATATCTGGAACTACTACTTTTGAAAACTCCTGTAATAGAATAAGATAATTTGAGCTCCAATTTTTTATGTGCATTTATTAGGTGTTTGGGTTGTAATTCTAAAGAAAACTAATCGTTGATTTCTTTAATTTAAGTAAAAGAAGGTGGATATGTTCTTTCAAGTTTAGCAAATAAGATTGGAAAATCAATACTATCTTTGTCTATAAAACATGCTGTATGATGTGTATTAGATAAAGCATATGATATTTTGTAAGTAATAAAATAAGGTTTATTGCCATCAAGCATTAAACTATTTCTTTAAAAATTTTGTATCAACAAAGGTGTGTGATCATAATCGTGATAAAGTAAGTGATATCCTAATTTAGGATAGATGCTAAAATTGAAATTTTGATATCAAATATTTCCTCTGAAGATACCTAAACATGTTTCTTCTCAATTTTTAAAGTGATTATCTAAAATTACTAGATCTAGGGGACTATCTATTCCTTCTCAAAAGGTTGCTCTAATAATCATTTGAATAGATCCAAAATAATACCATCTTATTTTATTTCAAATATGTTTAGGAATTTGATCAAAATTTTGAATTATATCACGTTTAGAGAGTAAAAGAGTCGCTACTTTATTAGATGTTAAGCTAATATCTAAAGCTTTTTCATAATGATTAATAAAAAACATATGATGTTTTCTTGGTTTTATTCCTAAATTTTCCAAAATAGATATGTTAAAACCATTATAGGAGTTTATTAAATATAGAGAAGTTTGAATCTTTTTAAGTATTTTTCTATTGATTCAAATATATTGTCTATATTCTCCTTCTTCTTTAAAGATATTAATAACAATTTAAATTGGTGTACTAGAAGATTATGCAATTTAATAATTTATATTAGAATTTGAAGTTTCCTTATAGTCAGTTTCTGTTATTATATATATATACTTTCATCATAAGAGAATTCTTTAAAATTGTTTATTAAAATATGATCTTTAGTTTCTATCAAGTCATTTACATCATCATCTATCCCAATTTTCTTGTTATTAAATTTTTTAGGACATTTATTAGTATAATGTCCTTAATCTTTACAATAATAATATTGAAATTCAGTAATTTTTCTGGTTTTTGACTATCACAACCTATTAATGTGGCATTTTAAAGTCAAAACAGGATAATGCTGATCTTCATTTTAAGCCTTTACTCTTTTTTTATAATATGGCTTCATCACACCATTTACTTAATTTATCTTTTAAAAAATCTATTTGTTTGCCTAATGTATCTATTGGTTTAAGGTTATAGTTCACTTCTAACTTAGTTCCCAAAGATCTGGTATTTTTGTAAAAAACATTTGTAAATAGGCATGTGTATTATCAACTTGATTATAAATATGATAATAATAATAAGTTTGAAATAAACAAATATAACGATTAATTTCAAATATATCACAAAGTTGAAGTCATATTAAAGTTGTAGAATACTTTCTTATAACATTGGGGTATATTATCACACGTCCTTGTCTTGTAAGTTCTAATATAAATGTTTCTGCTATTTTAGTAATCATGTTGGTCAAATCATTATCAATTGAAAAAAAAACATTTTGAGAATTTTGATCTAATTTTTTTTTTCCAAAATCTCAAGGCACTATTTCCTAAGGGTTTTTTTCTCTCTAAACATTGTGTTGCCATATCATAATCCATTTTATTAATGGTAATTGCAGCTCTAAGAGATGTTTCCCATTTATCGATTACTTCTTCAATATTTTGAATGCAGTCAATATCCAAATAAATTCCAAACAGATAAATTGATTTAGTTTTCATTTTTTCAAGAGATGTAAATCCTTCTTTATCTTGTGTAATAGAATGTAAGGTTGCATAACTAGTAGATGGTTTATTAAACCCGTGAGGTGGATTTTTACTTATACTATGTCTATCAGTAAAATTAGGATTCCAAGCCATTTCTTGTTTTATTTCTTCTAGTTTTATATGCACAAGTTTTTCTAAATTTATGTTGCCTATCTGTTCCCTTAAATGATTTATATCATAGTCTGAAATTGGTAGGAAATTTTCCATTTAATATGGAGGTAATTTTAGGGTTGCTATATGGTCAAATTTTTGTTTTTCCATTGGGTTGTAGCTTCCTTTGATGTTTCATTTTCTGTTTTTCAAATATTCTAATTTTGTGTGAATATCAAATATTTGAGTGTGAAGGTTTTCTATTCGCAATAAAATTTTATTACTAAAATATTCTATTATTTTTTGAATTTATGCTAAATTGCTATCAATTTTTAATCCTTTAGGATTAATCTTTTGATATTTCTCTCCTTCCATTTAATTGATATTCTCTCCAATGCCTTGTTAGTTCTAAATGAGCTTCTATCTGTATTTTCCTTTGTTTTTGATATATTCTATCTGTTTTACTATAGTAAATTTAACTTGTTTTTATAACATTTTTTTGGCAACCCCAGCTATGCCCATATTAGTGTATTTGTTTTCATGATGTTCCTTTTCTATCTTAACGTCTACAACTATTCTATCAAGTCAAGGAATATCCGAAAGTACATGAAAACAATAAGGACAATCACTTACGGTTAACAACATAAGCTTAATCATAGCAAGATAACGTCTCGATATGATAGCGGTAATGTCTAGAAAAGATTACCTGCCACTCGGTAAGCTCTGGTCTCTTGCTTAAGGTCAAATGAAGCCATTTATGTAGCAGAACTGTAGTCTCTTCAGAGCTTTCTATCTATAACAAATTTGCACGAAAGCAGAACTGTAGTCTCTTCAGAGCTTTCTATCTATAACAAATTTGCAAGAAACTCATTATAATATCTTTGAACATCATTGAGGAATAGCATAACACACTCTAATTCTTTAATTTTACTGCTGAAATAAGCACAAAAGGACATATTTAATACCCTTGTTCAAGGTGTGTAATTTATAATGAGTAGAAAATTGAAGATGTAAATCTTTATAATCATCTTTTTTTAAAAATTTTCTAACATTTCTTTTTTCAATCACTCCTGTAAAGAAAAGGAGAGTATCATCTTAATGCCCTCCTCTTAGTGGTTGAATAAAAACTGATTTGGATTTATAATTGAACCTTTGAGCTTGAAAACGATCATTCAACTTGAAAATTGATCTGTTCAATTGATTTTTAGTTAACGATTTTGTCAAAATAATCGACAGAGATAGATGTCTTCTTCCTCCAATCAACCTTCTCTTTCTTTAGTTATTATCCCCCTCTCTCCTTCATTCTATCCGCATCTCTTCTCTGGTTTTCCTTTTATTCTTCTCTAGCTTAATCTCCTCCAAAAAATAAAAGAGAAACATATGCATGCTAACGATAAAAATCAGTTTTTACACAATTGATTTTCAATCTAGAAAAGTAGAGTTATTTGTTTTATTATAAGTCCAATATGTGGTTTTGGAAGCTATTTTATTTTTGTTCCAAACTTACCTTGCTATTTTGCTATGTTTTGTCTTAGAATTTTTTGTCGTTTTTCTATGTTCTATTTTGTAATTTTGATGTATTTTGCTTTCGTCTTCTTTTACAATGCACATCATTCCAGTAATACTAATAACCAAGGTTCCTCTGTCTATAAGCCCAACACTAGTTGTAGCAGCTATTACCAAAGCAATTGCTGAGTTTGGGTTAACAGTGTGTTATAAGATAAAATACAATTAGATAACTTTAGGTATGTTCATTGGAACAAGAAAAAAAGACAAAACTACAAATAAATTGGTAATTCCTTCTTCTGTATAACAAAGATGTTAGGGGTTGCCAATAGTTGTTAATTGAAACAAGTCATTTAATGCTATCAATATTTCCAACGTTTGGGGATCTCTACCGATACTTACAAGGAAGTGGAGTTTCAATTCCTCTTGCCCAAAATATTCTTAACGTGCAAATATCATTTTTGTCTTCGTCTACTACATGAAAAAGAATAAGTTACAAGCTTTGGATGGTTTAGGCGATACACATGGTTTTGTAACGGTTAAGACCAATCTTTATTTACAAGCTATAACTAGATTGCTTATTCTCCTATCTTGTAGGGAACTTCCGTCTTTATAGATGTACTTCAGTTTGATTCCTAGGTTTCTTCTGGAATTATTTCCTTTTTAAAAGGATGTTTTTAATTTCCAATTATACCATTTACTTATTTATAATTCTGCTAGTTGTAGAGAGTTGATGAATAACTTAATAATGTGGAAGCAACCATGCTAAGAAATAAGATCATGCCTTTTAGTCTAATAAGAAATTTATCCAGTTGATGACCAAAAAGTGGTCAATAGGCTTGCAAATAGAATAGGTGGCTAGTATTAGTGGTAGAGTTACTTATCATGAATTCAAATTATTGAGATTTCATGTCTGAACCTATTAATTCCAATGACACTTACGAGGGAAGTGAATAGGTGCTACAAAAATTTACCACCTAAGTTAATTTTTCAATAAAATGCAATCTCTAATCACAATTAACCCTAAATGATTATGATATGTAGATGCCAAATAATCATAAAGTAAATTTCAAGTAAATATACAATTAATTTCAATAACAAGTAAGAATAGAGAGGTGACACAAATGATTTATAATGCCTTGTATATCTACTCTCTAAGATCGCACTTAAAAATTTCACTATTAATAAAATTATATAATTTTTTCTTTGGGTAAAGAATAACTCTTATAAAATCCTAATTTTCCTTTAATGAAAGTGAAGAATAACTTTATACAAATTTTTTTTAAAGGTGAAGAGGAACCTTTCAGTTCAATTCCAATCCTAAAAATCATAAAAGCCCTTTAACAAATGAATTACATCATAAATGGTGTCTTACTTGAAAATCCAAGAATTAAAGGGATTAATTATACTCAAAGCTTTTTAAAATGAAAAATAAGAGTGAAAAATCACTTGGAAGCTTTTAAAACCAACATAAACAATGTATCTTAGATTGAGAACTACAAATAATGTAAAAACTTGCTTAAAAGTACCAAATAAGAATGCAAAACTCAATAATTACAATGAAAGCTTCTTTGATCTCTTTATTGCTTAAACACACGTTAAACCTTCATAAAGATTATTTCAAAACCCTTAGTCCATTATTTATAGCCTTCACATATTTAAGATGTACTTATAAGCTCAAACTAACCATTTCTCTTTATTAAAACAATCATTAGACTCTAAAAACCAGTAATTATAATGTTTGTCAGAACTCACAATGGTGTACCACAACAACGCCATTATTCACTATCATTATAACTTTGTACAGACATTGAACCACAATGGTGTCATTCATACCATCATTGTAGAATACTATTTAGCTACTAAAAAAAAATATATCATGATTGCAACAACACAGTCCATATCATTGTTGTAAGGTGCCGTTTAATTACTAGAGAGACAACGTTGCTACAGCGGCATTGTTGAGCCCACCATTGTAAATGCCATTATCCATCTATTAAACTTTAAAAATTGAACTAAAAACACTTCTAGTTACTTCCAAAAACCTAAAACTTGACTTAAATAAGTTTAAAAATTCCCCTATGTGATTTTTGTGATCAAGAATATTCATTTGGAATAAAAAACTTGAAGTGTCTTGTTCCATGCAATTTTAAGCACATCTTAAAACTTTTTATTTTAAATTCAATTCTAAACTACTCCTAAACATTCCAAAAAACATATTTTCACTTGAAAACTAATTCACACAAATTTCAAATCATCACCAAATTTGTTTTAAGCACCAAGACATTTTAGTTAAACTAAAAAAAATTTCTTGACTTATGAAAATTTATGCACTTATGAAAAACTTTATTTAATATAAATATAACTTTGAGCCCCTAAAGTTACTGAACTTTTAAGTAAAAATTACAACTATTTCAAATTACCTAAATAAAATTCTTGAAGCTCCCAAATTCTTTGATCTTGCTTTCTACTCAATTTTGGTCTTTAAGTCCAAAATTTTCAATTTAGATCAATATTAAATTTTCCTTTAGTGAACCTATCTTTTAAACCTTTTACCATAAAGTAAATCATTAGTAATAATTTTTTAATCATTAAAATTAAGATTGGAACCTCCTCTAGTTTACCAATCTATCCCATTTTGATAATAACAAAATATGTGATCTTAGAAAGCTAAAAACATTTAAAGTATAACATACCAAACTAAATTTCAATACTCTCTTTAAATCCAAGCATAATATATATTCATCATGAAAACCTCACTCCCATTATGACCAATTATACTTTCTCTAAATATATGCATCATTATATCAAGGAGTAATAAATTTTAGAAAGGGTCATTATCACCTATTATATATTAAAATTACAATTTATAAGTGTAAATATCATTGAAAAACACAAAATATCTAATATGAATCAAACTTCTCCTCACTTTTAGCATCATTAAAAAGTCATAAAATAATTGGAAAAGATGCCAATTGTTATAAAGAAATTGTTATGGAGGACTTCAAAAGAAATTTAAAAAGCATATAATTACACAAAATTTTTCAAGAGACCTATAATCAATCATGTTTAATTCTCTCCTAAGCATACAAAACCTATCTTCATTTATTAGTTTAGTGAAAATATCAGTCAATTGGTGTGATTTATCAATAAATTTCAATTCAATATCACTGTTTTGCATATAATCTCTAATAAAATGACATCGTATCTCTATGTGCTTGGTCTTATAATGTTGAATTGAATTTTTTGTTAGGTATATGGAACTAATATTATCACACCTAATAGGAATCTTATTAAGCTCTATGTAATAATCTCTAAGTTGTTTCCTAAACTAAAATATTTATGCATAACAACTTAATTGTTGACAAAACTATTAAATTTTATTTTTATTAAACCATGACACTAATACATTTTCTAAAAATTGACAAATTTGGGATGTACTCTCCCTATATAAAACACTACCTGTATAATTTGCATTGGACAACCAACTAATTCTATAGATGCATTCTTAGGATACCAAAGACTTAAAGAAGTGGTTCCATACAAGTACCTAAGTATTTAATGACTAAAAGATGTCTTTTTTTAAGGATTAGATTGAAATCTAGTATATAAGTATACAATAAATATAATATCGGGCCTACCTGCAACAAGGTAAATCAAACTACCTATGATACTTCTATATAGCGTAGCATCTACGAGTTTACCTTCTTCATCCCTATATAGCTTAGTTATAATGATCATGGTGTTCCTAATGGATTTGCTTAGTCTATCCTAAAACATTTAAGTAGTTCCTTGATGTTCTTATCTTGAGTAAAGAAGATCTCATCATTCATTTGCTTTATTTGTAAGCTAAGGTAGATAATGAGCTTTTCCATCATGCTCATTTCAAATTTCCTACTCATACACTTAGAAATTTCCTTGCACAAGCTTTTATTAATATCACAAAAAATAATATTATCAACATAAATTTAAACAATCAAGATATTTTGATTGTATTTCTTGATGAAGAAGGTGGTATCTACTTTACCCTCAATAAAACTATTTTGTAAAAGGAATGGGCTTAATATTTCATATCAAGTTCTAGGATCTTATTTTAAACCATATAATTCTTTTGAAAGTTTAGAAACATGATTGGATGCATCATGGTTTTCAAAACCAAAGGGTTGGTCTACATAAACTTCTTATATAAAATTATTTAAAAAATCACTTTTCATATCCATTTGAAATATTTTAAAGTCATATAGGATGCAAATGTAAATAAAAACATAATTGCCTCTAACCTAGCTACGAGTGTAAAAGTCTTTTCATATTCTATTCTTTCCTTTTGGTTATAATCTTTTCCTACTAACATGGTTTTTTTCTTATCATATTTCTTAATCAATCAAGTTATCACTAAAAACTCATTTAGTACCTATAATTTCATGATCTTTAAGGTTAAATACTAATTTCTATAATTTATTCCTTTAGAATTGATTTAATTCCTCATTCATAGAAAGAACTCAACTTTCATCACTAAGTACTTCCTTTATAGTCTTAGGTTTTATATAGGAAATCAAAGTAATATAAGATAAATCTATAAAAGAAGATCTAGTAACTACATCTCTTTGCACATTACTTATAGTTTGGTTTGAAAGATGATCATTCTTATACCTCTAATCTCTAGGTAATTTCTTATACTTCTTATTACTCTTATTTCAACAATGGGTTCACTTGGTGCATATGGGGTATCTTAGTGATTCTCTTTTTCATCTTCTAGACCTAGTTTCTCCATATTCTTTGATAAGCCTATATCAACATCTCCAAAGTTTTTCTTCACATCAAAGGGGGTTAAATTCATTAAATATAATATGCGTTGGCTCTTCAATCACTAAAGTTCTCTTACTAAACACCCTGTATGCCTTACTAGTTAATGAATAACCTAAAAAAAAAATGCCCCTATCTATTCTTGAATTAAAATTTCCTAGGTTTTCTTTGGTATTCAAAATATAATACTTACACTTAAAATTTATTAAATAACTAATCTTTACTTTTTTTCCCCATGCCAAAGCTTATAGGAAGTTTTATGTAAAGTTGGTCTTATACACACCTTATTAGATATATGGCATGCACATGATATAACTTCTGTTCAAAAATATTTAAGAAGGTCATACCCATTTATTAGAGTCTTAGCCATTTCTTATAAGGTTATATATTTTTTTCGTTTCTTATAAAGTTATATTTTTTCTCTTAATAATTCCATTTTGTTGAGGAGTTACTAGGTATAAGGAAATTATGAGAACTTCCATGCTCATCATAAAATATTTCAAATAATTCATTCTCAAATTTTCTACCATAGTCACTCTTAATAGATGTAATTATAAAACCTTTCTCATTTTGCACTTTTTTAGCAAACTTAACAAATAACCTGAAACACTCATCTTTAGTAACAAGAAACAATACTTATGTAAACCTATATAATTCATCTATAATGATAAAAGCATAAGACTTTTCACCTAAACTAGTAACTATAGTGGGACAAATCAAATCCATATGCAATAGTTCCAAAAGTCAAGTAGATGTTATTGATTTCTTGCTCTTGAAGGAACATTTGGTTTCTTCCTTATTTGGCAAGCTCCATACATCTTGTCCTTCTCAAACTTCACCTTTGGTAATCCATTCATTAGTTACTTATTGTTTAAGTTAAAGGTTAAGCTCTATGCTTGCATGTCCTAATCTCCAATGTCACATCTAATCATCTTGACTCACAGAACTAAAACACTTCACATTGGGGTTGAAGAGGTCATTAAGATCAGTTATGTAAATGTTTCCTTCTATCTTACCAATAAGTGTAATGCTATTGTCTATCATCCTAGAAACAATGTATGATTTGCCTTCAAAACTAATTTTAAGATCTTTATCATAAAGTTTGCCTACATTAAGTAAATTATGTTTCAAACCATCAACCAACCTTTTTAATGCCAGTTATCTTACTCTTAGTATTGTCTCAGTAAACAAACCTCCATCCTTGCTCTTGAGTGAAATAAATTGGAATCCATTACCCATCACATGCCTTGAGTATTTACTATTTGCATACCATTTGCTTCTATTAAATTCCTAGGAAACAAAAAATTTATTTCACTTTAGGTACTTACACTAATTTGGGTTCTTAGAGTTTAGCAACCTTTCGACTATTTAATCCTCTTAATGACTTATGGAACTTACTTTGTTTGTCATAACAAAATTTTTATACATGCCTAAATAGTTCACAAAAATGACAAATATTAAAAGCATTATACAAATGAGAATAAGGTCCATGTTATTGTTCCTATATACATTTCTCGTTCTCTTATCCTTATGTGCCATCTTTTGATAATAATAATAATGCCTAGAGTAAGAATGAAACATGATTCTTAATTCATATACATACATATAAGGAGCATGGGAACGTGATGGTCCATATTGTCTCATATGGGGCCTAAACACTTTATATTGGGATTATGCATTTTTATAAAATTTTATGCCTATTTTATTTACTTTCACTTCACTCCTTAGTTTAGTTCTTGATGCATACATGAAACATGATGATTTTATCTAGTTTAGCATCTAGATAATAATGCAACATTTTCAAAAGATAGCCTAGGTATATGCTTTTCATTTGAAATTTTAACTTTCACAAATATGGTTTTTGCATTTGTTGGTCCTTATATGACACTTGGAAGAGGGGATCGGAGGAGTGCATTAGATGATGTTAAAATTTTTTAAGTTTTTTGATAGGGGTCAAAATTGATATGATTTTTATAGTTAATTTGATGCATTATGACCCCTATATTGTGTTTAAATG
>JAOXYD010197912.1:0-22745 GCA_028565735.1 Pinacopodium congolense | reverse complement strand
CAGACAATTTCTTTGAAAATGTCCTTACTCACCACATAGATAGCATGCCTGCACAACCCTTCATGCTCCCGAATATGCTCCCTAGTGGTATCTACCACAAGTATCACACCTAGGTCTCCCATCTTCTCGACTTGAAGACCACTGGTATCCCTGACTAGCTCCTCTACTTGACCCCATAGAAGGTGCACTAGCAGCATTGTGTAAACTAACATCTCTCCCTGATCTACCCCATCGTTCCTCATTTCGAGATCCTCTAACACCAGATGAAAAAGAGTAACTCCCAGCTCTTCTTACAGATATACTCCCCTCACTTATCTGATGCTCAGCTCTCCTCTTCGACTTACCTCTCCTCCTGCCCATCTCTAACACTCCCTCAACTCGAAGTGCAGAAATCATACAAGTGCTTTAAAATTCGATACCATTATCCCCAGTCCTAATCTGATCTCCATACGCAAACCCTGCTCAAAGAGAAAACATCTCTTCTCCTTATCTACTATAGAATCTCCATCATACTTGGACAAAGCTGTAAATCGAGTCTCAGACTGAGTCATACTCATCCTCTCAGTCTGAATCAAATATAAGAACTCTCTTTTCTTCATATCTCTGGAGATCCTCGGGGTGTACTCATTTCAAAACTCTTGCTGGAAATCCGACCAAGTCATTACTCTTGACTCATATGTGCTCTTAAATAACTACCATCAATCTAAAGTTTCACCATACAATAAGGATGTTAGATACAATAACCTCCTGGGTACACTCTAACCTATCCAAAATAAGCTCAGTCTGTCCCCACCAAGCTTTAGCCTCTGCAGGATCGATAGTGCTTTTGAAATCAACTGCTCCCATCCTACGAATCCTTTCAAAATTGCAATCCACCCTCAACTACCCGCTACTTGGAGCTGTAGTTATCACCTGCTACATCCTCTGAAAGAACTTTTTCATTTAAGATGGCACATCATCTACATGATCTGATCTAGTATCCCGTTGCTTCGATACATTTGGAGCACGGATCAATTCCCCAGTTGATTCTGAGCCAGCAGTACTATCTCCTGAAACCATCATATATAAAATAAAACTATAGGATCAGTTTTTCTTAATTACTTGATTTATCCCTAGAAACGTATACCCTCTCTGATACCACTAAATGTAGCACTCTCTATCTTTAATCTCATCATTAAGATAATTACACAAATCAATTATAAAAAATTACCATTATTTAAGTTGTAAACAGTAACTAATAGTTTCAAAATTATGTCTATACAACCCAAAATATAATATGTAATAGTAGATATACACAAAAAGTCAAAAACTAAATAACTATACACATCTTATGCTATTGGCCCCACCTAACCTCAATCATATTAGTCTCAAACACTGGGGTTATCTCCACTCACTCTATCACCTGAAAAATGTAATGGTAAGGGATTAGTTGCTAACTCAATAAGAGTCACCTAACCGTACCCTTATATATATATATATCTCAACAGATAAATAATAAAATAATCACTATACCGAACATACATAAGTTAATTACATCATGACCTAAATACTCAATACACATCTATAATATTATGATTATGCTCAGTTATATTATCATTCCCATTTATGATTTTATTCTAGGCATTACTAAACCTAGTAGGCATATATTTAATGGTCTGCCGGCTTGTTTCATCACATTTCATCATTGTGTGGAAATAAAATCACAAATACATATATTTCGGCACAAGGTACCTCTCTCGCTCAATCACAGTTAGTATCCCAGTACCACTCCGATACCTAGCCACCAATACAGGGTATCCCTAGAACTTGGGATGATCCTGGTACCACTCCGATACTTAGTCATTAGCACAGAACATCCTCGGGACTCAGGATATCCTGGTATCTGCTCCACGGACAGGTATTTAGCCACATCTCACTCATTATATAACAACGCATCAATACGAAAGACCATCGAATATAGCCTATCATAAGCAAACTACTATTCCACTACAGTTCTTTAACTTGTCTGTCATAATTTAGTCTCATTATACTTTATAAAGACAAATCATCATATATTATTAAAAGATATCCATCACATTTTTTACATAATTAAATAATACATGCCACATCACATAAAACTATATATTAATGTCATATTTAACAATTTATCAAATAATACATAAAACATGTCATATATCCTTATTACTAGCATAAAATTCATATATAAAAAATACACATTAAATATGGACAAATCATAAGGACCATTTTACATGCAACATATAATATAAGGGTATAATTTCATATTAACCTTACTTGGTCTTTCGTTTGGTTTAAGAAACTTTCCAACCTATTTTTAGAACCTAAACTAAGATTTCCATGTCATTTATTCTTCAATTCCGTAACACTACTTATGTATGCATCAACTTCACTAAAGAAGATATGAGAATTAAACACGTTTAAGACATGTGATGCGTTAAAATGGATGGTGGCAAGACAATACATGCATCAAGACACACGTCCACTATCAATCCTTATTAGTTTACATGCATCACGACATATGTCATCCTCTTCCATGCATCTAAACATGTGGACTATATTATTATATCGTAGAACAAAACAGAAGAAGCTGCAAGAGTTCAAAGAAAGAGATAATGAAGTTGGTAAAGTGAAAAAAAAAAGTACAAAAATTAAGCCGGCAAAGTGAAAAAAAAGTACAAAAATTAGATATCGTGTCCTATTATTAGTACATGACAAAAGCCACTCTTATAATTCTTAGAATAAAATGTTGGAGTCTATCTTATATTATCAATTAACTAAAAACTAATCCGATCTATAAATTTAAATAATATATAAAAAAAGAGCTCTAAATTAACTAAATTGGAAAAATGTCAATATTTACATGAAATTCTATAGTTTTCAGGTAGAATGATCGAAAATTGAAGCAAAATTGGAACTTTTGAAAAATTAAACTTTGACACGGAGAATGCAGTAGACTCAGAAACATGGATTGTTCCTATTTTATTATCATTATCAGGAATTAAAAGACGCGTCGACATGGCGGTTTACGTGCAAATGCCAGTTGGATCATGTGAATTCGATCACCTTCACGTAAAACTTTTAAAAGTAGGAGCAATTTACTATTTCATGTCTTATTCATCAGTTTGTTGAATGTGTACGAGTTAGCTTTCCTTTTGACTTATATACAAAGACCAAATGATTGTTCATTGAAATTAGAGATGTTATGGAAGGATGACAGGAAAGAGGAGGATTAAATTAGTGACCACACTTTTACCTTGGAATAAGGAAGGGACAACTTCATGGGGTTGTAATTAAGGTGTATAGTGAAGTTTTATGATGGCAGATGTGATAAGAAACAGTGGATTAGTTGTATAATAGAGATTAGAAGAAGAAGCACGACTGCTATCTTCTTCTCATCATCGGTTATGGCTTCCTATTCATTTTCACGTTTGATATGAAAAGTGCTGGAGATTTGAATCCCTTTAATGCCGTCAAACGGTTCTATTCTCGTTTGCAGCTCCCTTTTTTTTTTTCTAATTTTTCATGGCTAATACTTTTTGTTATTTTCTTTTGGGAGTTGGATGTACTCGATCAATAGGTTGAGCCAACTTTGAGATTTATCTTTGATTACGCATTTTCAGTATGTTACGTCGGTTGTTTTTTTTTTTTTTTTTGACTATGTAGATGATATGAGGTTTCACTTGCTTCATGCGTCTTATTAAGAGAAATAATATTTTTACTTTACTTTCTCACCAATCCTCCAATCATTTTGATGATACAGTTTTAAATAATGATATGTTTGATGATACATTTTTTTTAATAGTGATCTTTTAATGATTTTATATTCTAATTGAGATAAAAATATTCAAATTGTTTGTTGTTCACTAGAAAGCAATTTTCCTTGACTTCAATTCACAAAATTTTGATTTTAATATAATTTACAATTCTTTGTATTTGTATTTATAAGTGGGATGCACAACTGTACAAAAAATTAATTTGGAAATTAGACAATGTAGTTAAATTCTAAAAGTAGTGAAGGGCGTATTAATGTCATCTCAACATAGTTGCTTTTGGAAGGCCAAACAAATTGAAAGGGAACACAATAATATCAAGGAGACTTACGAAGTTTGTGATTGTTTTAAATGCGATGAGACATTGAAATTTGATTAGATTAATTTGGAATATCACATTATCACTACTCATGTCAATCCCTTTCGAATATGCATTAAGTAAGAAACAAAGGCTTACCTTAGCCAAAGAATAGTAAAAAATTCATGCCAAGTAAAAATTTGATGTGAAGGAAAGGGAACGATTACTTTACACCTAGACATGGCTTAAATAAAAAGAGAAGCTATCATTTTGTTCTGGTTTATTCTTTCCAACGAAAAAGAGAGTTAAGATAAGTTGTCATAAGCTTTTCAGTCCTCCACCATGATTGGTTGTTTCACGCGATTGTCATTCCGTGCAATGCCAAGTCAATTCTGTGATTAATCTCTAATATTACGTGAAATACATTAAGCTTTAGAACTGGATTAGACTACGCCATGCTCCAATCGATTCATGCAGCTAATTTCACCTCCAACGTAAAAGGACAAAAGCAATTGAATAAACACGATGATTGATGTGTTGTGCGATTGCTTGTACTAAACAAACAACCCGTGTCATGAGGGAAATAATGCACCGTAAGGCCGCTCACTCGCCGTTCCCACTGTTTTTAATATCGGTATAAGCGGTTAAAATCGACTGATTTGCATTACAACGATCCAGGATTGGTAGATTCGTATTATATCGGGTCACTGGCTTGTATCAGCTATGCCAATTTTAAAATCAGAGTTAATTTATAAATTTTAGAAATTTTATGGACAAAAAAACAAATTTTAAGAATATGATAAAATCAGTCGACTAATACTCAATACATCGATCGACCTAGAATGCCAAATTTAAGAATTTAATGAACATTGCTCGACTAATATTTGATACATGGATCGATTGATGTATAGATTAAATGACCACCAAAACTTTTTTTTCCCTTCATTTTTTCATCTATCTTCTTCTCTCCTTCAATTTTCTTCGTGTTCAACCTCCAAATCTCACTTCTTCTATACAAAATTTGTACATTTGATTTTAATTCTTCACTTGTTATTTTCATTTAACTTTAAAATTTTAAAAATACTTCTTAAAATATCAAACAATCACAAAATATACTTATTTTTACATATTTGAGTTTTATCCCTTTTTCTTGTAATTTTTCAAGTTTTAAATCAGATTCTTGCAATTGATAAGAAGCTTTAACATTTCTCTTACATCTACATTCATTTCCAACAATCAATTTGAAGAATTTGAATTGAAATTAATAAATTTTTTAACTGTAAAATTTGAAAATTTTCAATCTTGTTAACTTTTCATTCAATTAGTTATGAATTAATATTTAATTCATTAATTTTAAGTAATGTGAATTTGGTATGAATGCATATAAATTGAATCGAATTCAAATATAGGAAGAATCAAGGTTTTAGAATTGGAAATTTTCAATTTTTGAAAAAATTGTGTACATTTTTTCCAAATTGAATGTATATTTATGAACTTAGATGTTTGATTGAGCTATTAAAATCATCAATTGTATTTGATTGGATAGAATTTATAATTTTCCCATTTTAGGCATATAAACCTTGGAGATTTTTCAATTTTTTTGTGAAATTGTATTATATTTTTAAAATAGAATGTAAATTCATGAAATTTGATTTATGATTAAGTTACTAGAATCATCAATTATATTTGATTTGATAGAATTTAAATCTTTCTCAATTTAGGGACGTAGAAATCGAGAATTTTCCAATTTTTGGTAAAAGTGTTATATATTTTTTTCAAGTTGAATATATACTCTTGAAATTAAATGTATAATTGAACTATTACAATCATCAATTACATTTGATTTGATAGATTTTAAAATTATCCTAATTTAAGCTTATAAAATTTGGAGATTTTTCAATTTTTAGTGAAATGATGTTATGTTTTTCCAAATTGATTGAAAATTTATAAAGTTATATATATGTTTGAGCTACTAGAACCATCAATTGCATTTGATTTAATAGAATTTAATATTTTCCTAATTTAAGCATATAGAAATTAGGTTTAATTTATGATGAAATTGTATTATGTTTTACCAAATTAAATGTAAATTTATGAAATTAGATGTATAATTGAGCTACTAAAACTATCAATTAAATGTATGCAATGATTTATATTTGTTTGCTAGGTATAATTAGTTTGTTGTACTTAACGCCTTAATTACACTGATTTTTACAAGTAAATGGAGGGAAGTTCAACTTCAAGCACTGTTGGTAATATTTCAATCCCTTTTAGGTGTTATTTCAGTCTTAGATAATCTATCAAAGGCTCATGGTAGTCTTGTTCCTCATTCGAAGAACCATATCATATGTTTGCATCGTGTCAAGACTTTGAGAAGTAGAGGAATTATAAGATTAAAGAGATATTTTCTAGGAAAAAAGGATGACGTGGAGTCTTTTAAAAATGTTCCTCATGATATGAGGTGGCAGATGAAGCCTTTGATTGAAGAGTATCAATCAAAGAAAGACATTAGAGTAAGATTAAGTTTTAACATTGATAGTAGGAGTTCATTTTACAGTAGTGGACTTAGTGATGATGCAATTGATGTTGATAAACCCCATTTCCCTTCTGCCTATCAAGAAGAGGATGGTTCAAGTAACGATAAGGTCTAACAAAAAAGAAAAAAATTATTTTCTATTTTTACTAGAAAAATAGCTCTTAGAGTTCAACATTGTATTTATACTGCCATACAAACAAGAAAAGTAGGCAACAATGTAGATATACCAATAGCTAGATAGGAGTCTGATACAAGTGTGCCATTTCATACTACTCATTATTATTGCTATTAACTTATAGTGGATGCTATTGCCTCATATGATTCTTGATATAAAACTCCTGCGATAAATGACTATATAGGTAAATTTCTGGTCAATTTTGTTATTGAAATGAAAAACTATTTGAAAGAAAAAATGATGACATGAGCTATTTATGGGTGTTTAATCATGTGTGATAGTTGGACTAATACAAAATTGGAGCCTATTATTAATTTCTTAGTTTATTTTACTAAAGAGATCATGTTTCTAAAATCAATTGATATATTTAGCATGGTTAGGAGTGCCGATAATTTGTTTTAGATTTTTGATGAAGTTGTTAATTAAGGTGAGCCTATAAATATTGTTCTATGTGCTTATAATATATTTCAAAATTTTTATGAAATTGTTAATGAAGTTAATTTTGAAAACATTATTTAATTCATTACAGACAATGATAAAGCTTATAAATCAATTGGGAGGAAGTTGCAAAGTACGTGAACTTCTTTCTTTTAGACTTATGCGTTGTTTATTATATTAATTTGATGTTGAAAAATATTAAAGATGGTATATATTTTTCTATGATAAAGGAGACTATGCAAAATATAAAGAAGTTGACTAAGTATATTTATAATCATGCATAGGTTTGGAATTTAATGAGGAAGGATTTCATTAACAGTAGAAACTTATTCCGCCCTGTAGTTACCGAATTTGCAACTAATTTCTTATAAATTTAAAGTTTTGTAATGATGAAGAAGGAGTTGAGATAGATATTTATGAGTGATAAGTGACTTATTTCTTAACATGCCATATCCAATGTCGAATTAGAGGTTATAAGAATTATACTTCAGAGTATTACGTTTTGGTCTAATTGTTAATTTGTGATCAAAGTTTGTGAGATTTAAGTTAGAATGCTTCATCTAGTAGATAGTGATGAAAAGCTTATGATAGGATATCTATATAATGCTATGGAGAGAGTAAAGGAAGCAATAAGGACTAATTTGAAGAACAAATCTTCTCTGTACACTCCTTTCCTTTTTTCATTAATGATAGATAAGAAAAACAACTTTACTCTCCCTTATTTACTACTAGGGGTATTCCTCTATCGAAGTTTCTTTTTCAAATATAATTTAGTAAATAAAGTTGACGTTAACAAGAGGATGTTGATAACTATCATTATTATTATTAGGCATGAAATGATATAAGACATCCTCAACTCACAGATAGAGGCATATAAGGATATTAATGGTGATGCCAAGAAGACCATGGCTGTACGACAAAGAGATAAGTTTAATCTAGGTATATATTTCTTTACTTTTGTTATTTGTTTGAAATTAATCATTGTTTCATTTTATTTATAATATTTTTTATTGTCTTATAGTTGCTTGATAAGATCAATTTGGAAGTAATGCTTTAGAATTGGAAATGTTTGTAATTCAAATTCTGATTCATTATGTAAGTGCTAGTAGGTGTAAAAGGAATTGGAGGACATTTGAGTTCGTCTACTCCAAAAAGAAGATAGATTAAAATAAAAAAATTGAATGATTTGCTTTATATTGTATGCAATTTGAAGCTTCAAGAGAGTTATGCTTTTTTTAATTATTATCATTATTATATTCAATATAATTTCTAGAACCACGATAGAAATTTGATTTTATTTATTAATTAAGATTCTAAGTAAAATAAGTAGTTCTTTAAATCTTATTTCTTTATATCATATTGATATTTTTATGGATTTGGTTTCTGAGGAACTAAGTCTTTTAGATGAGAGTGACCTGGAAGGAGATATTGAGAGGGTATTAACATATCATTTGATACAATGAGACTGGACGGTGATAATGATTAGGCTTCTCTCGATAGTAAGGACTTTGTTCTAAATGATATTTGAATCCAGTATAATTTTCGCGGATTTGGTCTTAAAGAATAAATATTCAAAATTTTCAAATTTTTAAAAATTCAATTTTTCAGATTTTCTCTTCTTTTTTATTCGTATTTGATGTATATCTTAAATTTTATATATGCTAACTGTAAGTATTTTTGTTTCAAATTTCAATTCTACTTTATAGAGTTCCTATGTTGGATTATTATATTAGTTGTAGTATTTATTGTTTCATCTATTGTTCTTATTTTATGATGTTTGGATATAGTTAATTATGGTTTCATATATTATTATTATGTTCTGATTTATTGATCTTCAATTATGTGATTTGATATTCTATTCTTTTTATTATTTTAATTCAGGCTATTATTTATTTGAGAAATAAATGAAAATTATTATTAATAGAAATAAAGAAAATAGTTATTTATTGTATTAATATTAAGTTATATTGTTTTGATGTATTTTTTGTTATATTAATTTAGGTTGTTATTTTTTAAGAATATATGAAAGTTAATATTAATAGGAATTAAGAAAATAGTTATTATAGTATTATATTTATTTTATTAATTAAATATTTGAGACATGTTGAAATAAAGTTAACAAGAAATGCATAATATATATATAGGAACTATTTTGTAAATTTTACAAAATCCAAGGATTATTTCATAATTTTAAAAAAATTGCTCTGCATCAATATTGGCCAATATAATATCTTTTCATAATAGTGTTGGTTATCGAAACCTTGGTCATTCCTTAGGAATCAGTTCGTTTCAATACAAAAAAAAGTAGTTATCAGTTAGATATAAGCCTTTCTTAGTGGACTTACATGGATCTCTCGTTCCTTATTTAACTTTAAAATTTATGAAATTAAATTTTAAAATCTTAAATTTGAAACTATAAAATCTTTTAACTATAAATTTTAATAATATAAAATCATAAATATTTAAACTTCAAACTTTAAAAATTTAATCCACAAATCTTAAAACCCTAATTCATAAGGTTTAAAGTTTAAAAACCTTAAAATAATATAACAATAATTTTTAAATTATAAAAATAAAAAAGTTTTCAAATAACAATGCAATTTTAGCCATACCCCAAGATTCCCTAATTTTCTCCATTTGAATAATATTCCTATTATAGCATCTTTTTAAGTATATTTTTGAGTAAATTACATCCTACTCCCAATAGTTTGGTTAAATTTCATTTCATCTCTTATATTTTAAAAGAAAATAACTAGGAAGCCAACGCTTTAGTGGCCTCCCATGGTCACCTCTTGAATTTTCTGTAATTTTATAAATGAAACAAGGGTGAAAAAGTAATGTGATAAAGGTAATATCATAAATTTATAAATAGATCAAAGGTAAAAACGTAAAAGTACATTAAAAATACAAAATGATCAATATACTCTCAAATAAAGACAAAAAAGAAGAAAAGACAAAATGTTATAAAAAGAATTTTAATTTTAAAAAAGTGTGGGACCCACTAGTGGCTGGAATCAAGTTCATTTTAAAAATGTCACCACATGCCTCTAAATTTTAAAGGAATTTTCACCATATCCCCCTACTATTAAAATTTTCTTAGTCATGAATAATTACTAATGTGGCATCTAAAGTGGCGAGTGACATGGAAGAGATGCTGACTTGACAGGTGACATGGCATATAACATAGCAAGGGAGTACAATGAAATTTCCTTCAAAGTTCAAAAGGGTGTGTGTGTGTGACATTTTCAAAGTTAAAAGAAGTGAAATGAAATTTGACCAAACTATAGGAGGTAGAATGTAATTTATTCTATTTTTATTTCTAAATTTTATATTTATATTCATAATATTTATATTAAAAATAGTCTTATAATATAAATTTCATATTTTTTAATAATTAGAAAAACCATTTTAATTGTATACATTTCAATATCTATATTTCAATATACATATGAATTAATAAATAATCAATTAATAATATTTTTTAGTTATTTTTAACTTTAGTAACCCATTTTAATTCGAATTAAACACTTAAAAAGGATAGAAAGAATAAAAGTTCTATTAAAATGAGGATACTAATTTTATCTTTACACTTAAAAAACATGAAATTATGCATAAATAAAATTAGAAGAGGACAATTTTTAGAAAAAAAAGTAAAAAAATTAAAGTATTTTTACTTATTTGTTTAACCTTTAACTTTCAACTTTATTATGCTCTAGTGATTATGGTAGAAAGTATAGTAGACAACATTAATTTGTGAGCATAAATATATACATTCTTGTTACATAGTTGAATTGAAAATGTTCACATGGCTAAGGATAAAAACACCAATTTAACACATGCAAAACCATTTTACAGTTAAAAAAGGCAATGTCAGTGTCTAAAGAGAGATGCTCCCTCTTCTCTCTTTGCCCTTAACCTTGTCTCTAATTTCCTTAATCTTTGTCTCTGTTTTTGACTCTCCTTCCGTCCTTGTTTTGTCTAGTCTTTCCTTGCATTGCTCTGCTAGTTCTCCAGACTAGCAGATCCTATTTTCTCTTTATCTACTTAAGTCTTTAGCAGTTCCTCTTTCTTCCTTTAAAGATGGCAAGTCTCAATGCGACTCTCTTCCCACTGCTTCTAGGGTCTACGTCTTTTAGAGCTATGGCATCTATCCCACAAGAGTGCCTCTTTTCTAATTCCAAAAATCCTCAAATTAACTCAGGTGGCTAGCTAAAAATAAATTGGAAACAGGTGATTAGTATTGATTCCTCCTTGCATTATTAGCCAACCACGGTGTCTAAAAGTCAGAGGTTGGTATTCCCTCCTATTAAGATCTTACAAGAAGGTGTTAAGGTATAAAGTTATACTTTGGTAGGTTTTTTTTTATAGGAAAACATCCGACGTTCCCTTTATTGACCCTTTATTGAGTATTTAGGTAGTGAAAACTTGGAAAGGAAAATGGTTGGCAGAGACATTGTTAAAAGAAGACAACCTTGTGCTATTTAAGTTTTATAGTGAATTTGCAGCAAGAGGAATTATAGAGTTTAGGTCGTGGCATGTAAGTTCATTTCCTATTTTCTTATAGCTCTAACATCCAAGGATTGCACTAGACAAAATCAAATAGACTAATGTACCAATTTGGATCAATCTTCATAACATCCTTTGGAATATTAGTTGACAAAAGAGTTAAGCATACTTGCGAGTGATATGGGCACATCTTTGTGCATGGAAAAAAAATATACTATAATGAAACGAAGAATAGGGTAAACTAGAATTTGGGTTAGTGTTGACTTAAGTAAGGAACTTCTAGATTTTATTCCCTCACTGTGTTTGAGTGAAGCGAACACATTAGTCGAGGACTCTATTTATGTTTTTTTTTTCAATGCAAGCCCATACTAAAGTAGCAAGGGATGCAGTAAAGGCATATGAGTAAGCGATTTAAATTGGGGGTTTATGCCTAATCAATAGAGCTCAATGAAAATGTAGCATGTTCAAAGCAAGGTAAAGCCCTTAATATGATCCTTATGCCTATTACCATGAATTCTGATCTGGAAGTGGGTGTTGAAGGGGCTACATTAAGGGTTGCCATAGTAGAAGGCGCCGAATGTAACAAAGGTCTGGTGAAACCTACAGAGTCAGGGGAGGAGGGATTAAAGGATGTTTCAGAGATAGCTAAAGCTAAATATGGTAACAGGGATACTATAGACATTGAATCTATAAAGAAGAGTATAAATATATTCAATAAGCTCCAAGGAGCAGCACCTCCTCTTACCTAGGAAGGAAATGCTTCTAGTCGACTAGAAAATCCAAATGCAAATGGAGTGGTTGTAGCTATATCAGGTAGTGCAATAAACTCGGCTAATAGTCTATTTTTGGAACTACATTCAAATAATAACATTAGGAAGGTCCATTTAGAACTAATTCCTTTACGAAGATTAACTCAGAGGTTGAGTTTCCTAGTGTTAGGAAGGGTGGCGATGCAGCATCATCCTCTAGCTCAGAGACCAGTGTAAATGCATAGAAGGAGGAGGCTAATGAGGATATAGGGAAAGGTCTTAAAAGGAAGAAAGCTAGAAAGAGGATTAAAGCCAAAGCATCATAAACAGCTTCATTCTCTAATGTCAATAATAACATGAAATGTTAGGGGCTTTAACTGCCTAAAAAACAGAAAGTGTTGAAAGATTTCAACATAGATTATAAGTCGAAGATCATTGGCCTTTTAGAAACCAGACTGTCAAAAGAAAAATTCAATAGTTTAAATATTTTTGGTGCTCACTAGAAGTCTTTTTCCAATCATAACCATCACCATTATGGACGCATAATCATTGGTTATGATTCCCAGCTGGTGGAAGCAGTAATAGTACAGGAAATAGATCAACTGATGCATATAAAGGCTAAAATGTTACATTCAAATGATAGGGCGATGATATCGTTTGTACACGCTTCCAACTTCACATTTCAAAAATGATGTCCTTGGAGTCATCTTCAGCTACTTAGTCAAACCATTCAACAACCTTGGTTGATATTAGGAGACTTCAATTATGTCCTCTATCGATCAGAAGTTGAAGAGCACATCTTTGAAAGAAGCTATAATTTTGATTTTAGTGAATGCATAAAGCCCATTGGAATCATTGATTTGAAGTATGATGGTTGCTTCTTTACTTGGAGCAATAAACAAAGTTCTAGATTGTTCATTTGAAAGAAATTGGATTGTGCTATGGTTACTAAGAGTTGGTTGAATTCCTTTCCAGCAAGTGGTGCTTCCTTTTTTAATCCATTGGCTTCGGACCATTCCCCTATTCTTATTCACAATTTGACAAGATGCAACGAAAGAAGAATTCCTTTTAGATTTCATAATCTTTTGAAAAAAGTAACGAGGTTTGAGGAAGCTGTTAATAGAGGGATATCGAAAGAGGTATGTGAAGTTAAACCTATAAATGTGTGAAGAAGCTTTAATTCATCAAAGAAGAGCTTAAAATTCTTAACTCAGGATACCATGAGGGGAAAGATAAGGAATTAGCAGAAACTATAGAAGCTTTAGATGATTCAATAGCTTTTATATTTCCATCATAGAGATGGTTCATTGTTATTCAAGGAGAGATAGGTATGGATAAATATGTTGAAGTGTTAAATAACCACAAATCCTTTTTAAAGCAACAATATAGGATTCAATGGTTGAAAGAAGGAGATAGAAACTCTAATTTCTTCCATAGATCAATCTGTGCAAGAAGAAATCATAATAGAATAATCTATTTACCAAAGTTGGCCGGAGTGATAGCGTACTCTCAAGAGGAACTGAAACATGAGGCATTGATGTACTTCAAATCTTCATTGGGAGCTCCTGTAACTAGTTTCTCTTCCACTGTTATTATCAGGTCCTTTGTGCAACACTCTCTATCTACTATAGAAATCCAAAACTTAGTCAGACCTTTCTCAGCCAATGATGTGGAGAGAGTAGTGTTAAAAATGAATTTGAATAAAGCTCTAAGGCTTGATGGATTCAACAAACACTTCTATTAAAAAACATGGCCTATCATCAACAACCTTATCAATGGTATAGTGTTGAAATTTTTTAATAAGGGCAAGATGTTGAAGGAAATCAAAAAGACCTTCATTTGCCTTATCTCTAAGGTACCTAACCATTCTTCCTTATTTGAAGTTTGTCCTATATCTTGTTGTAACACATTATATAAATTATTTCCAAAATATTGGTATTGAGAATAAAACCTTTGATGAATTTGTTAATTGATGAGGCTTTAATGGCATTCATTGAGAGTAGATTAATAGGGAATAATGTGCTTATAGTTTTAAGAACTCTTTCAAGGCTATACTAAAAAAAGATGTTTAAAAAAGTGCTATGAAGATTGACTTTTATAAATCATATGATTTTATTGGTTGGGACTTTATCATTCAATCACTTAAGGCTTTTGGATTTCTTGAAACTTTTAAGAAGTGGATATGGTAGAGTATATCAATTCCTTCTTATAGTATTCTAATTAATGGAGGACCCACAATCATGTTTAAAGGACAAAGAGGTTTACAACAAGGGGTTCCTCTCTTACTTTATTTGTTTATTATGAAATGGAAGTATTGTCTAGGTTGATCATGCATAATATTAAGCAAGATCCTGGATTTAAATTTTACACCAAGTGTAGGAAGGTAAGGTTGTATAGCTTGTCTTTTATTAATGATTTACCTCTATTCTCTAAAGCACATGATCAATTCTTGAGCCTCCTTATAACCTCCTTGAATAACTTTAAGGGCTTATCTAGTTTTCAAATTAATCTAAACAAAATTTACTTGATCTTATCTTAAGCTGCGCGCTCAAATGTAGGTTGGTTTCTTAAATCACAAGATAGTAAGTTAAGGAATTACCTTTCACCTACCTAGGCTTTCCTATTACAACTCGAATGCTACAATATAATGACAGTTAACCTTTGATTTAGCGAATATAGAGGAGACTAAACTATTAGAGTAACAAAGTGTTATCTTTTGGTAGCAGATTGTAACTAATTAAGTCTATTTTAAACTACAGGCACACCTTCTAGTCTGGCCATTTTTTCTTGGCTAAAGGGTTGGATAAAAAACCATCGAAAGGATGATAAGGAGATTTCTATAGATTGGTAATCAAGATTGGAAGTTTATGGTTAAAATAAAATGGTCGGAGGTGTGTAAACCAATCAAGGAAGGAGGTTTAGGTATTAATCCTATTAAACTATGCAATAAAGTGTTCATGGGGAAAAGGCTTAGAGAATTTTAGACAACAAACATTCCTTGCAAGTAAGGTAGACTTATCATTATGTTTTGAAGGAAGACAGAATTTTGCAGACTCAAATCAAAAGCCACCATTATCACTTTTTCAAGAAAATGTTAAAGCTTCGAAATTCCATGGCTGTTATAATCAAGTGTAAGATTGGTAACGGGGAGGCTTCTTCCTTATTCTTTGATAATTGGAGCCAAGCAGATCCTTTGTGCAGCACAAATCGTTATGATCTCCTCATACATAAAATTCCTTTACCAACTAAAGTGAAGGAGTGTATTAGTAAAAGTAATTAGATTGCACTGCATCTAAACATGCTTACAATCTTCCCTTCGCAAAGGAAGAATCTTATCTTTGGCTAGAGGATCCTACTGGGAAGTTCACTAACAAGTTATGTCAAAATATTTTCAGGGTAGCAGGTTTGGTCCAAGCTTGGTATAAAATAGTTTGGAACAAGCATCTTTTACATAAAGTTTCCTTCTTCCTTTGGGTTTGTGTCAAGCAAAAATTACCTATTATGGATTATCTTCACTTTTTGAATTTACCTTAGAGATGTTGGTTGTGCAATCATCCCTCTGAATCTATTTATCATTTATTTTCAATTGTGTTTATTACAAATAAATTTGGAACCATATTCAAAGGCTTTGCTTCATTGACATTCACTTAGGTAATTTTAAAGACACTTTATATTAGTTTGTCAACATAAGGAATAAATCTCCAAAGATTTGATCTTGGCCTTGATTGATTTTGGCTCGACAGCCTATAATATATGAAAAGAGGGGAACAATAGATGTTTTTGACAAAAAGGATCAGCTAAGGAGCAAGTGTTACATGAGATGTTATGCTGGATCAAAGAACAGTTGCAATGTATTAGACTGGATCACAACTACAACCTAATAATTTCTATGATAGGGAACTTGACTAATGGCTGAAGTTAGTAGTGTTCAGTGTGATGAGGAGGTGTAGTGTTGAAGGAAATTGTTGGAAGCTCCATGGCTTGATGTCTTATTATAGTGCTCGATTATTAGTGGAAGGTGGTTTTAACTTAAATTTGTAATATCTAGTCTAAGGGGATTCACTATTTTAATGTTAAGGACTGGGAAAGAGACCTCCATTGATTTTGATGGAAGATTTTTCTTTATTCTCATAAGGCATTCATGCTAGCCTTGGTCTTAATGAAGTATTGGCCTTTTATTGTATTTTAGGCTCTTTACTTTGACCTCTTGTAAGTTATATTCAAATGGTTTGTTCTATCTCTTTGGTTTATTAGTTTATTTATTTTCTTAAAAAAACTATTTTATAGTTTCATTTTGTGCTAACTATAACAGAAATCTAAATGAAGCTAGTTGCATAGGACCATATATAACCTCTATATGAAACATTAATAGAAATTTCAAAAGATATCATATTTAAATCCTTTAAAAATTTTAGAAAATTTTAAATATCTAATAAAATTTACAAAATTTGTATAAAATAATCTAATGTATAAAAAATATTTTAAAAAGTGATAGCGTTTAAAAATATTTTAAAATTAACTAAAGTCTAACAACTATATTAAACTATAAAATTAAATTTATGAGTTCACATATGTTGCTTTTTATAAATAATTATATATATATTATTAATATAACATAATTCTATCAAAAGTTTTCATATCCATAGCGATTAAAATGAGATTTCTACTAACTTTACAATACCTTTTTTAACATTTTATAAAATTTAAAAAACTTATTTTCGTATAAATGTAAAAAGTAAAACCTTCATCTAATTTCAATTAAAGAAAATTATGTTATCATTAAAATTTAGACATTTAAATTATTATCTTAGTAAAATTACTTATGTAACTTACTAATTAAATTAATAGAAATAAAATAAAAATTAGTATACATACAAAAAATTATTACATGTTAAAAGTACATGCAATTGAATTAAAAAAGAAAGAAAATAACCTACTAAAGTTAAAAATAAATAAAAAATATTTTTAATTTATTATTTATGAATTTATATGTATACTGAAGTGGAAATATTGAAATATATACCTTTAAAATGATTTTTTAATTATTCAAAGTTATGAAATTTTTATTCTAAGATTATTTTTATTATAAATTTAAATTTAAATTTAAAAAATAGAATAAATTACACTTTACTCCCTATAGTTTAACCAATTTTCATTTAACTCTCTTTAACTTTAAAAATGTCACAAACACACATTCCCTGAACTTTGAAGGAAATTTTATTATATCCCTTTACTGTGTTATATGCCTTGTTACTTATCATGTCAAAATCTCTTCCATATCACTCGCCACATCAATTTCCATATTAGCAATTCATTAGTGACTAGGAAATTTTTAATTGCAAGGGATATGGTGAAAGTTTTTCTTATGAGTTTTTGGGGGAGTGATGACATTTCTAAAATATATGAGGTTAAATAAAATTTGACCAAACTACAGAGGATATGATGAAATTTATTTTATATTTTTTCTTTACGAACGCTAAAGAACATTATATATTAATGTGATCTTCTAGGTGTTTTGACCTCAACCTTCTTCACTTTTCTAAATTGCCTCACAATAATTTTTGATGAGTTACTTGGAGTAAAGATGATGATTTGAAGTTAGTTTTGTTTGGCTTTTTTTTTGTTTGCTTATACTTATTTTGATGAATGATTTTTAATGATTTTCTTTCCCTTATTAGAATTTTCTTTACATTGTTCTATTATATTTCTGTTCCCTTATAATGGAGGATGTTATTCGCTCTCAGGTGATGCACATTGTTTTTACTAACTGCATCACACTGCCCTTCTGTTGTAATTTAGGTTTCAATATTTTTGTCATCTTTAGTATTTGTAAATGTAAGCTTGATGCTTGACTTGTATGCATTGCTTATTAGATCTTGAATTCCAAATTATCATTGAGAAATGAAAGCCTTCTTTTATAATTAAAAAAACATAAAAAATGCGTAAATAGACCTTAAGGTTTTCAACTAAATTTAGTTCAGATCGTAACGTTTTGAAACGTTTAAACGTTTTAAAAACATTAAAACATAATCATAACATTTGTAAAATGTCCACAATTAACCTTAAGTTATATATTCCATTAAGTTTTCTATTAAAACACCTACTTTTTTACAACAATTTTGTAATGGGTCCCATAAAATTGTAGTGCCTTCTCTTTTCATTTTTCTTCTTTGTTTGTTTTTTTCCAGTAGTCATCCATCACTACCTCCTTAATAAGGTTCTTCTAGTATCTATTTTCTTCCATTAGGCCTTATTTAGCTGGGTTTTTGGTTTTAGTTTTGGTTTCTTATTTTTCTGAACACATAAATCCAAAAAAATAGCACAAAAACCAATACAAAACACAAAAATCACAACTAATAACCCAACTAAATACATCCTTAGTTTTTATTGGCTTTCCAAACAGATAGTAAAAGCAACTAGGTAATTTTGGCAATATCACTGGGATAAATGGCTTTGGGTTGGCAACCTTACCTCTAACTTCATCCCTATAATCAGCCCGTAATATTTGTTAGTAGAGAACTGTCAAAAATAGGAAGCATGTGGAATTTATATGACTTGAACAGTTAGAAGTAACATTTCAAGGGAGCAATCACCTTACTTTTGTAGATCCGAGGATAACTTCCCTAATGTAAGCATTAACAACAAGAACTTTCATAAGAACATGGTAATTAAGAACAAATTGCAACTTGTAGCCAATAGCAATTAAAGAACTTCACAAAATGCATAAACATAATTTAAGCTTAAGTCAAATATGGACGAAAGAGAGATAAGGCATGAGGAGGATGAAGGATATGATATCTAAAATACCACACAGAATTATAAATGCAGAAGTAAAACAACAAGGAATAAGCATCTGCCAATAAAAATATATAAGACCAATTGAGAACACTAAGATGAAAAGAAGTGCACAAGCTTACTTCTACAATTTCATCTTCTCCTATAACTTCAAATGGCATAATAATGGCTCTAAACCTTGTTGCCATTCTTACAAATTCTTAGTGATCAAGCCAAATGATCGTATATTCTTCACCTTGGAATTCAAGAAATAGAATAAAGAGCACACACTTGGGATAATAACAAAGAAAAGATCGACATGCCTGTGGAAAAAATTACCATTAACAAAGGAGAAAACAAATAGGAGGAGGCATTGCAATTTTGATATGTAATATGGAACCCACACAAAATTTTTTTTAAAAAATAAGTGATTTAAAAGAAAAGTTAATGGAATATATGGCTTAGGGTTGGTTTTAGGCATTTTACAAACATTAGAGTTATTTTAAAATATTTTTGAAACATCAAGATTTTTTTAAACGTTTCAAAAGGTTAGGGTTTGATCTAAATTTAGTTGAACATCTTAGCGTTTATTTAAACCTTTTTGTCTAAAAAAACATAAATTTTTACTAATTGGTCTATGCAACATAATTAGATGTCAAATACTCTATATAACATGAATTCCTAATAGAGACCAGGGAACTATATAAAAAAAATATTAAATATATCATCGATTTTTAAAAATTTGATCTATGCATAAAAATACAAATTTCTCTTGAGATTTTATTCATGTAAATTAATAATTTTATTTTTTAAGATTACTTAAAATATTTTATGACATTAAAACACCAAAAAGACTTTTACTAAAATTTTATTGAATTATTTTAACAAAGTTCGTTGTTAATATCAGGTCAGAACAGTTATACATAGTATATCACATACTTTACAATCAATTACATAATAATTTGTATTAAAATAATTAAACAAAAATTCAATAAATTTTTGTTTGTATTCCTAATGTTACAAAGTATTTTATAATATAAAATAATAATAATTTATTAAAATAAGTAAAATAACAAGAGAAAAATGCATCTTTTGTTAGTTTATACCTTACAACCAATCAATTTATCGTAAACTTGTAATATAATTAATTATAGGCATTATATTATCTTATACTTATTTGTTTAGTTAATTAATGTATAAAATAAAATCCATAGGATAAATGAACTTTACATATGAAATTACAATGAAATCAAAATTATAAGATATATATTATATTTATGCATTATCCCTAAATTATTTCAAATTATTGCTTTATTAAGACTTGACATTAATAAAATGGAAAGAATATCACATGTTTCTTCTTTATGAAAAAATAATTGATCTCATAGATTTATTTATAGCGAAACTTAAACTACATATAGGTATTTGTTAAAGAAAAAGTTTACTGAACTCACTCAAAAGGAGAATTCTATATAAAACATTACTTGTGCGTATATAAAAATTCTCGTTATAATGATTATATAAATGATCAATTGACTTAAAATCTCCAAAATATCTTATATAGAGATTATTATATTCTGATACTACTAATGGCTATCCTAGTCAATAATAATTCATTTATTCGTTATTGGATATATAACGAATAATATGGAAGTAGTTAAATAATGAGTATAACATTTGCCACCTTAGAATAATGAGTATAACATTTGCCATTTTAAAGTGATTGGTGAAAGTATTCCATTGTTCTGAATTAGTATTGATTTAGCAAATTTTTATTCAATGTAAAATGACACATTAAAAATGATATTTAAATGTCAGTAAAAGAATAAATTACTAATGGAAAAGAAAGAACATGATTAGATTCAAATAACGTATATATTAATTTCTTATTTTATGTTTAACTAGAATATTGTATGTCAAAATAATTAAATTATAAAGAAAAATCATGTATGAAAAAGTTGTAAAATCATTTTAACATTTATAATATTTGGGTAGTCATAATGTGTTATTAGATGTTAATCTTGATTTATTGATTTAAACTATTTTCTTAAATAATTAAAGATAAATTAAAAGAGTTTAATTTATCTAAATCCTAAATACAATTTATGGTTATAATTTATATCTATTATCAACATATTTAGGGACCTAATGTATAATATATAAAACAATGATTGAACAATGAAAAGATAATTCAATCAAGTTAGAATTTATTGTAAAGTTTGAGAAACTTTAATATAAAAAGTAAGATCTTCAATAAACAAGGACTAATATTAGATATTGGATTTTATATGGTTCTAATTAATATTTAATTAAAATTTACTGTAATTTTAATTAAAATTTAATTGAAATTAGGGCTACATTTTAATTAAATTATTAAAGGCCTAAACCTTATTATAAATAGATGTAGACTCTATTAAAATTAAACTTCTTTTTTTTTACCTCTTTTTGCATTATTTGCAAAGTTCTTTCAACTCCTTTGTGTCGAACCAATAGCCTTATGGTTCATTGGAAGAAGGTGTTTAAAACATTATTCTCTATTAAGGTTCAAATCTTAATAGAGATAAAAAATAATTTCTAAAAAAAACTCATTTGTATCGATATTAGTAAAGGCTGAATGCTTGTATAGCTACGATGGTTTTCACTTAACTTATGGCTTTGAGGGGAATTGTAGGAAAAGAGATAAATTTTCATAATAAAGTAATATTTATGATTTATACTCTCATATATTTATTGTTAATTATGTTTTAAAATTCAAAATGATCTTAGTTTTTAGTAAATTGAAAAAATTTAATTTTCTTTTGCTATATACACATTAAATTTTATCTTAATTTTCCAAAAATTTTACCTTTGAACCATTATACTTAATCCTACGTCTTATGAGCTTAGTGACTTTAAAGGATTTTTATTTAAATTAAGAGAAGCTCCCATATATTAAATAAGAAATGTTGTATTATCTTATCTAATACACATTTTTATGAATGCATATGGATTACTCTTTAATCAATCACAATGGATAGTGTGTGTAAGATTTAGACATTGAATCAATACATAACTTATTTACCAAAGTGAATAACTAGGGCCCTAAGCCTTTAGGGCGTGCCCTTTATGGCCTCCTAATGATAAAGTAGTCAATTCCCTTGGGATCCTTAAAAGTCAAAATGACATTGCAATTTTAAGCTTTTAAAAATTAATATTTTATCCTTTTATGATTTGGAAAATTCTCATTATATTGTTTTAATATTTTGGGTCTTAGAATTTATGATTTAGGGTTTAGGGTTTTAGGATTTATTAAGGTTTTATGATTTTAAAATTCAAAATTTAGGAGTTTAAAATTTAAGGTTCAAAATGTTAAGGTTAAGTAGGCATAAATTTAGAATTTAATCATAAAAAAATACATGAGACTCATATAGGCCCCATCATGGATCATGAGGGGCTACAGTTCTCAAGCCCCCTAGTTGAATTCTTTCAAAAAGTTCTATTA